>JAUCMT010000105.1:942399-963934 GCA_032357475.1 Enteromius thamalakanensis
CAGAGGGAGAGAAAGTGAAGGCAGCTGAAAAACAGGTGAATACAATCAACTAATGAAAACAATCACAGGACTAAACCAAAATACACAGACAGGGGAGACCAAAACAGACACGAAACATGACAATCGACAAAGAGAGTTTTCGTGTAAAAGTATTTGTGAAATTTGCTGTCTCCAGCCTGTTTCCATTCAACTGGCCTTTTACGGATAAAATGGTATGCTTGATGACATCATCCTTAAAAACGCAATTGTCGCATTCAGCAATAGGCCATTCATAAGCAGATGCAGTTTTGTTATTGTTTTGTTTTTTTCTGATTAATTTTTATCAGACTGTATTGGAAATAAAATGTTAATTTCAGTTGTTTTATTTCTCCTAAATTAGCTATTAACTGACAAGGTTATGCTAAATTACAATTCAGTTTCATTTTAATTGATACGTGACTGTGACCCAATAAAAATAGCCTAATTTGTTTCCAGGGATTAATTTTACACATTCAAAAGCAGCATAAACATCACAAGGATTCACATCCCATCACGCGCAGAGCTTGTGCGAACAGAGAAAAACATAAGTTTCAATAGAAATAAAAGGCACATATGTCAAATATGTATGTTTGTAAATAAATAATAAATTAACAAAATGAAAGGGGAAAAAACAGCAACAAGTAGCAGCCTATATCCAGAACTTCAGTTCATTTTTGTGATGTGCTCTTGAAAGCGGCTTTCAATTATTTACAGAAGCACAACTGTTTTTATTGTAAAAAATATGTTCGAATAGTTTCGAATAATGTCTTATTCTGTGGTATGGTAAGCTTTTTCCACTTTTATAATGGGAAAAAATCAAGTGATTCTGTCGGTGCATTAAACTAGTACTAACTCCACAAATATAATATCCTGAGAAAAAATTAGGCCTAATAAATTTTAACTTTCAAAGTATCAAATTAAGATATTTGTGTTTGAGACGTAACTCCTTTTTTTACCGTATATTACATTTTAGATGCAATAATATTATGAAGGGAATGTACTAATGTTTTTTATTTTGAATAATTTAATAAAACTTTAATTAAAACTTTGCAGCTCATTTTCAAAAATCTATAATAGGGGCACTTTAATCTGAAGGTTCTGTTGTCAGTAACACTTTATTTTGCTTGTGACTTTCTTGCAAAGATGCTCTTTTACAGTTCGTGGCCGTCAAGTTCAATTGCAGTTGTGCTCAGTGTAAGTGAGCTGTTTGTTCCTCTCAGGGCCGCTGTACGGGTCTCTCTTGCGGGCCTGGCAGTGTTTTTTCTCGTCCACCGAGCGTCTGTCTGCCCTTCACACGTCAGTCTCCCAGTCTCTGGTTTCTGAAGATGGAGAACGCATTCACTCGTGGCAGAAGGAGACGTTCCCGCGGAAAATGTTCTGTGGATTCAAAGAGTCACATGACCTTGCGACAGCTTTCTCTCGCGCTCAGAAGCCCTGGGAGAAACGATTAAAGAAGGTGGTATACAGTATATATATATGGTGATTTAACTTTTTTCACTCAAAACAACAACATTCCAACATATTCAGGTAGAGTGTATTTTTTTGATTTTGCTGTACTATGTTTTCTCTCAGACTAATAGAAAGAAAGCACCCAAAATACTAATTTAAAGGTACAGTAAGAAATTTGTGAGAAACGTTGAAAATTAATTGGAGCAAGCACCAAAACACACTTCCAGCCAATCAGTGTAAAGGGGCGTCGTCATTTGTGATGGGGGAGGTGCTTGTTTCATAGCATGTTTGTGAATTTGGGGGGCGGAGCTATCAAGATGGGGTGTGATCTTTTTAGTTAATGGTGTGTTTGTTTGGGTCAAATCGAATGTCAAGAAATCAAATAGTTTTATATAGTTCAAAATATTACTATTATTAAAAAAACTAATAATATATTAATGATAATAAATTTACACCAGATACTTTTTTGTGTAGAAAAATTTTTTAGAGCAGAGAATCAAATTATTTTTACATTTCAAAATATTAAAGATATACCAGAAACAAGTAATATTTCAGTAATAATAAATTAAAAGATTCAGAATCAAAATATATACTGTATACATAATAAATATACAAAATACACACATATTATGTAAAGAAAAAGTCGCTTGACAACACTTAAATATACAACACTATATATATATATATTTTTTTTTTTACTTGATTGTTAAAATATTGTACAATTTTATAACAATTACAATATTGTATATTGTAAAAAAAAAAGAATAATAAATGAAATTTACTAGTGGTTTCTCAGTAAAAATAGTTTCCAGATTTTACTCTGTATACATAAAAAATATATAATACTCTAATATATAATATTATAATAAAAATATGTTGTAAGCTTTAATGAGAAATGTAGGAAAAGGAGATGAAATATTATCTCCAGTGCATAACATTCAGTAGCATAACTATGAGCTGAACAGAACATGAAAAGCACTATATGATACTAATAATTAATCTTGGTGTCTCCATTAGCTGGAAAAGGCTCGTGCGGCGTATCATAAGTCATGTCAGAAAGAGCAGAGCGCTCAGGAAAAAGAGAATCAAGCCAAACACAACGCCAAGCTGAGCGAGAGCAAACTGTCCAAGATCCAGCAGGCCAGAGAGAAAGCCACTCAAGAGCGCAGCAAGGTCAGTCAGAGATCGGACGCCACAAACAAGCACCTCTTACTGCTGTGCCTTGATGAATGTGTTTGTCTTTGCAGGCACGTGATCGCTATGAGAAGGTTCTAGATGACGTCACTGGCTTCGCACCGCGATACATGGAGGAAATGGAGTCTGTGTTCGACCAATCACAGGAGGAGGAGAGGAAGAGGATCAGCTTCCTGAAGCAGGCCTTCCTGTCCATTCACAGACACCTGGACATCACCAACAACGAGAGGTTTGAAGCACACACAGGCATTTGGTTCAGTATTATTGTTAGCTATTAAAACAATTACACTTCATCTGGGATTAAAGTGTTCGGCACATTTTGAAGAAAAACAAACTAAATATTTGTAAGGGTTGTCTGCCGTTTCAATCGCAGCTGATGATTTGTGTACTGCAGCCAAAAACATTTTATTAGTTTATTTTTTATTAAAATGTCAATTCTTAATACATTTTGCCAAAGGATTTCTTGTTTTATCATTACTATTTACTATTTTTTAAATTTAACTTGAAGTACTAAAATACCTAAAACTAATAAATAACAACGAGTAACAATCCTATATCAAAAACTAGTGCTGTCAAACCATTAATCGCATCCAAAATAAAAGTTTTTGTTTATATATGTGTGTACGCTGTGTATATGTGTATAAATATACAAACACGTACATTTGTATTAGGGGTGGGCATAGATTATTTTTTTTTAATCTAGATTAATCTAGGTCTAGAGTAAAATGACTGATTTGAATTCTGCCAAAGGATATGTGTGCTACCTAAATAATGACTAAAAGTAAAGCCCTATTGGGACGGGACAAGTTTTACAGGGGGTTGTTAGAGAATGTTTTGTTTCACAGATGTACTTGATGATTTTAATCCCATCCGAATCTGCCATCTCTGTGTTTTTCTCTCACAACCTCTGAGATAATTCTAGAGTCTGAACGCGATGTCTGTGATATTATTTTTCACGTGTTTCCTTGTGTGTTTTGGCCAGCGCGATCTTACAGCACACACGTTTAATATATTTTGATATATAAAATAAATAAATAAATACAATTGAAGAGCCAGGGAGCTGTTCCATAAAACAAGATTAGAGAACAAGCCAGGCTTATTCTGGTTAGTCAGGCTTATTGTCAGTAGATTTGTTACAAACTGTTAAGACTGGCTATACTAATATCAGCTAAGATTACTCTCGTTCATTTCTGCACTCGGTTACATATGTTTTAATTATCAAGATTAAACATGGGTTTACCACAAATAAAAAAACATGATATTTGAAATAAAGTAAGCACACATTAACATGGTTTTGTATATATATTTGTATTTATATATTTAAGATTTTTTAAAATATTTTTTTATGTATAATATAAAATATAATAAAATAAATATAGAAACATATTTACATGTAAATGTTTAATATATATATATATATATGTGTGTGTGTGTGTGTGTGTGTGTATACTCTATTTGTGTGTATTTGTATATATATATATATAAACATATAAAAAAACTAGTGCTGTCAAAGGATCATTTGTGAACCCTGTGGGATATATTTGACGGAAGGAATTTTCCAAATGCATAAACTATATAAAGTACACTAATATAAAAGCGCTGATAGTCTCACATACAGTAGTGCACCAAGCAGGACTTGCACAGCCTTTTACTTTTTGGGCTCTTTTAAAAAGACAAACAGCTACATGCAAAGATGCAAGTCTTTTGGTAAAACATGACTTATGTGAATCTGTGTACTGTGTGTGTTTCAGTATTAAAGCAGTGTACGGTGAGCTGCATCACACACTCATGTCCATCAGTGAGCCTGATGATCTCAGCTGGTGGAAGAACCATCATGGGCCGGGCATGCCGACAGACTGGCCCAAAATAGAGGTGTGTGTCATCACACGCATTCTTATGAGCAAAGTATCCTGATTATCTGTCCTGATTTATTTTTGTTGTAATTTAGTGTTGCATGACTCTCTACACAACACATTTGAGTACATTACTTCTATTTATTGCCTTTGTATTTTAATGTTGTAATATTGTGTGTGTGTGTGTGTGTGTGTGTGGCAGGAATGGAACCCGCCGATTAAAAAGCAGAAACCAGGAAAGAAACCAAAAATACACAGAGGAACTGAGGAGAAAGCGTAAGCTCATCAAACATATAAAATATGCAATAGTTTCTATATGTGTATATTTAAAGTTATAGTTCACCCAAAAATGAAACTTCTGTTATCATTTACTCATCCTCGAGTCGTTCCAAACCTGTGTGAGCTTCTTTGCTCTGGCGATCACAAAGGAAGATATTTTGAAGTAAGTTTGCAACCAGGCTGTTTTGGTCACCATTGACTTCCATAGTGGGATAAAAATAACATGGAAATCAACAGTGACCCAAAACAGCCTGCTTACAAACTTTCTTTATAATATCTTGTTCAGCAGAACAAAGTAATACATACAGGTTTGGAACTACTTGAGGATGAGTAAATGTTACATAATATATGTGTGCACTGTGTATTTTTATGACAGGAATGCATATATAAATACACATGCATGTGTGTATTTAAGAAAAATATGTTATATTTACATTAATATTAAATATATATATATATGTGTGTGTGTGTATATATTTTCAAATAATATACTTTAATGTGTGTATTTATATATACTTAATAAATATACACAACACCCACATATATATTTTATAAACAAAAACTGTTATTTGGGATACGATTATTCGTTGCCCAGCACTAGTTACTTTTATTCCTCTTTCTATGAATGTTTTTATTAATTCTCCAAGTTTATATAACATTTGAACCTGGCTTAATCCAGCATTTAAATTCTTATTCTGAAAATGCATGCAAGTTAATACTTATTTAATTCAATAATGCCTGTTTTCCATATTTAAACGTAACATTTCAGAAAGCTTGTAATACAAATGAATTGCCTTAATGTATGTGATTAATCATCCGGCAAAACATCTGTCCGGTGCACCTGTAATCTTCTGCCTGAACTGAGAAATTCTGCACTCAAAGTGCTCTATTAAAATGTCAAAGGTAATATTAATTAAATCAAGTTAATTAGAAAAGAATTAGACTGAATCAGATTGGGAAATGAAATGTGTAAGTATTGAGCGGTGAGTCTGGGCTGGATGAGGACTGATTGTGAGTCGTCTCTAGATCTTCATATCAGCTCTGATCAATGACCCCGAGCTGATTTCATCTGGACTCATCCGTTTGATCAGCCCTGAAGAGATGTTTTTACTCAAAAAGCATTAAAATAAATCTTAAATATTTGTTTCTGGCATGATACCGGGACGGCTGCACTGAATTAACCATGAGGTCATGTGACAGCAATGTAGCGTACTGTTTAAAATGCTTAGTGCATTATGCATGCTTCTTTTAAAAATAGTATTCAGTGCATGTCGGCACATTTTGTGGTCTGTACAGTATTGCATTATTTAGTTTTTATTTTATTTGTCTTTATTTGGCAACACATTACAATAAGCTCTTATTAGTTACTGTAATACATTTTGTTACAGTTTGTGTGAATCTTTGTTAAGATTATATCAAAATGTAGTCCTTGTTATATATCCTATATATATATTACAAATATTAACTTATACAACTATATATTATGATATAATATATAAATGAAATTAAGATAAGATTTTTTTTTAAATATTAAAAAATAAATGAAATATATCAGAGACAATATAATGTAATATAATTTATAATTCTATTCTATTGTCTCTGAAACGATCCAGTCTTTTTTTTTTTTTTGGACTGACAAAAAGTCTGATTCCTCAGGTTTACCTCTAATGTTCCCGCAGGGGAAAACAAGAAAAGGCATTTATCTTTACAAAGAATGTGTGCGATTTATGTAAGAGACAAATCTGCACGATTAATACATGTTTTAGAAGTAGTATTCATTTGTATATTGTGTTAACAAAAGGAACCTTATTTGAAAAATGTGTAAAAAACTAAATATTCCATTTGATTCCTTATTTCTTTATTTAATGCTGGATCACTGAAAATGGCAGAAGTATCATTTCACATCAATGAACTTTCCGGTCCTCAGAGACGTGTGTAAAACGTGCGTGGTTTTCCTGCCATCTCTTCCAGTGTTTTGCTGTTGTCTGATGAAGTTTGAGGCTGTTCTTCTTTTTGTGAACCCTTGGTTTTGGAGGGCAGCCAGTCCTGGACAGATCGTGAATGTGACTTTTAAATGATGGTGGAAGTTGTGCTTCAAGCTATAGTCATTGGCAGCAGCTGTAGTTGTGTTTAGTGACTTAAATGAACACTTTGTGAGCTCATCAGTGATTTTTGTAATTGTTTTCATGACACAAAAATTATCTTATTTACGAATGATGTAAATAAAACATTAAGTATCTTAGTAATGTAAAGATTATTAGAAAAAACATAATTTAATATAAAAATATGCAATGTATACAACTAAAAATGCCTCGATGTATTAAATTAGCAAACGTTTTAATTTTATTTTGAGGTTAAATGTGTTTAACAGTCACAAAAATAATGATACAATGCAAAGCACATGAGTGTGAACAAACAACACTGCTTCCTTTTTTTGCTAAAACAATTCAAATAAATGTAACATAAGATATTAAACCAGATGGAAAAGATATGCTTAGAAACATTGGCATTTTTAATAGTTAGTTTAATAGTTTTAGTTTTATAACAGTACAAGTTTTATTTTTTAAACATTCAAAACTGAACCTACAATTAACAAAATATAAAAAATAAAGCTTTATAGAAATACAGTACAAATATATACAGTATATATATATATATATATATATATATATATATAAATGACAAAAGAACGTTAAAAAAGGATTTGAATATAAACTAAAGTTATATATATATATATTTTTTTTTTTTTTCAAAATATGAATAAATACTAATATAAATACTAAAGTACAAGCTGTTTGTGGATGCATCAGGATCTTAGCAGGAGAATTGTGTGATGTTTTGGTGCAGGGTTATGATCGGAGGAGTTCGTGTTCGAGCGCTGTACAACTACAGCGGAGAGGAGGCTGATGAACTCTCCTTCAGAGCAGGTGATCATACAGCTTCCGCTGCTAACCTCTGAGAGCGGAGCTGTGGAGCTAACCGCTGTGTGTCTGTCTCACAGGTGAAGAGTTCCTGAAGGTGGAGGAGGAGGACGATCAGGGCTGGTGCTGGGGCGTGAAGGAGGGCGGAGTCGAGGGCTTTTATCCGGCCAATTACGTGCAGCCTGTCAAATGATGTCACGAATCATCACTGAGGCACATCACATCTATTCATAATTAAGTAAACTAAATCAAAGACTAAATCAGTCTGAATGTCGTTGCATTAGGAATCGCTAACTTTTTCTGACTTTTTCAGCGACATCAATTATCATTTAAAACCTACCTTTTTTTTTTGCTTTAAGTGTTTGTGTTCCGTTTCTGTGCAGTTAAGTGATACTTCATCACTTTTTTTTATCTAATGCAATGACATTTTAAGTGTCCAAATACTTCATATCTCTTGTAAAAACAAGTGTTTCTACAGACCAAGATGAAAATAAAACATTAACGCTCTTTCACGAATCAAACCTTTACCTCTTCATTTAATAGTGTAGAATGTCATTCATTTTAATTAACACATTTTTCCCCCTGTGCTTTTGGAAAACTTCCAAGAAAGCCAGAGATCAGCAAAGGATTCAAGCAGAGTCGAGAAACGCCTCTTTGTAATTTATATATTGCTTAATGAGGGGTTGTAGAAAAACCAGTAGGAGCTTGTTAGAAAGCTTGCGGGGCACTGGAGAAACAGCCTCCATTATCATCAGAGATTAGATTTCACCTGGACTGAATGAAACTATAAATAACCTTTCTGTGCACTGACTACATGGTTATCAGCTCTGACACACAACACTGCAACATCCAGGGCCGAAGCGGCGAGGGAGGAATCTTAACAGGTATCCGGAAAAACAAGGAACAGGTGCGTAACTATGGCAACCAGCCATTAATCCTGGAATGACAGGGACCTCTGGTGGTGGATCCGAAATCAAATCTCACCGTCTGTTTTCCAGAAGACTCAGAGCTTGTCTGTTTTACTGTATGCATGAATTATATATTTTGCATTTTTTTTTTAAATAAATAAACTACCATTTACATTTTCATGTCTTCTGTTCATCAAAGCTGGATGCATTTGACCAAATACTATTGTAAAAAAATCTGAAATATTATTAGACTTCAAAAGAACTGTTGTGTATTTGGATACATTTTGAAATCGACTTTATTCCAGAAATGCAAAAGGGAACTTTTAGCATCATTACTCCAGTCTGCAGTGATCCTTCAGATAGGCCTATCATTCAAGAAATCTTTAGAAACATTATACATGTCTTTATTCAGCAAGGATACATTAAATTGACTAAAAAGTGAATTTTAGTCAATTTAATGCATCCTTGCTGAATAAATGCATTCATTATTAAGTTTTCTAAGTGTTTAAAAGTTACGTTTAGAAATGTTACTTCATGTGTGATACTACTTTCCTTTTTTATTTGTGTATAAATGAATTATTAAAGCTGTTAGCACTAACTTAAAAAAAAGCAACAACAACAAAAAAACACTATTGTAGCATAATTAGTTCATTAACACTGTTTGGGGGCAGTCGAGGCCTAATGGATAGGGAGCTGGACCTGTAACTAAAGGTTATGGGTTCGAGGGATTGTGGGTGGTGGGAGTGAATAACCAGTGCTCTCTCCACCCTCAATACCAAGGCACCTTTCCTCCATCTGCTCCCCAGATGCCGCATCACTGGCTGCAGGTGTGTGTGTGTGTGTGTGTGTGTGCACTTGGATGGGTTAAAGTTACTTCACTTCACTCACTGTTAATAGCAAAACAATGTCCGAAGACATTTTGTGAGTTACTGAGGCCCACCAAACACAACTTATAAAACCTATTCAAATTGAGTCTTGCTTTGATTATGTTTCTGGCGTTATGTTACAGTGGAAAAGTTCATAATCTGCTTTCTAATGGTAAAGTTATTACACCAACCCACCTTTAGGACTGGTCTTCTGTAGAATTAGCATCTAGCTAAATTCATCATCTAACAATAGTTCTTACTGTAATACGTAGCACAGATATATTTGTAGAAATAGCCCAAAAATACATTATATGGGTTAAAATTATAAATTGTTTTGTGTCAAAAATCATCAGCGATCAAGTTCCATAAAGATCTTTTCCAAATGTTTATTTTATTATTTTTTTATTATATTATTTATTATTTTATTTAGTAAATTTTTGTTAAGTAATGAGCGTTTTATTATAGTAAAATATTTTTGCTGCATTGATTGCCACTTGTATAACCAGATTTTTACTGTGGTTAAACTGTGTTGGCTGCCATGGTTTAACTAGACTATAGCAGCCGTCATTTTTCTCTTGGTGGTTATTCATAGTAAAACCATGGAGGAACGAACTGGTTTACATTCAATTCTGATATAATGTTTCACAACAATAATTTGTGCAAACCGAGTTCTTGAGATAGTGACGGTTGATAGGCAAATAGTGCGGAGCTAAGCTAGCATGTCCATACATAGCAGGCCATCGCGTCAGTATTAGTAACAGAAGCACATCGCGTTTCTCTGAGGCAGATACAGAGAACTCATTCACAGCACACAGACACAGTCCTCCACACATACATACATGAGAACCCACATCAACCGCCTCAGAGAGAAGAAAACACACACGATAGGCCTAAGATATTGATGCGCACGGGGAAAAACCAAGCGAGGATCAAACCCGCGCGCCTGTGACATTGAAAACAGAAAGCCACCGTGCGACAGATGCGTTTAAGACGTCAACAAAACTGATGACACAGCTCAAGTTTGGCCTTAAACGAGAGGGAGTGATATAGCTGGCGCGGAACGGGGGAGTTGTTTATTGTTGGTTTGTTTATATCTGTGTGTGCGCGTCTGTGTGTGTTGTACGGAACGAGTGAGGTGAGGGAAGGCAGAATATCCACTGCACCACTGTGTGACTGGATTCTTAATGGGAGGGGGATGGAGAAAGAGAGAGAGAGAGAGAGAGAGAGAGAGAGGTAGATGGCTTATCATTAAGTCATAATACATACTGGAGGACACAAGTGTGTGGGACGCAGAGTTCAACACGGAACCGGAGGAGAGATCAAACAGGGCTGCTAATATGAACTAACTATGTTCAACATGCAGGCCAAGCTCCATCGCGACAGCTAGATCTGTTCAAGGCGGCCTGTTTATTCATGTATTCCTATACCGAGAGAATCAGCATTAGCGGTCTTCAACCTTTAGTAGGGGCTGCAAAGATACCACCACCGCCGCCGCCGAAAAGGAAAAGCTAACTGTGGTGCAATTTAAAATAAATGCATAGCTAAGCATTAGCGTAAATGTATTTGTGCATGCTTTTAGGCCTGCCTACGTGAATTTCAGTCATGCATTTCTGATTCCTGGTTTTCCTGGTAATGTCCTGACTAAATAAGTGCCCTCTAAAGAAACAGTTCACACAAAACTATGACTTTTCTGTACATTTATACTGACCCTCAGGATGTAGATGAGTTTGTTTCTTCATCAGATTTGGAGAAATGTAGCATTTCATCACTTGCTCGCCATTAGATGCACTGCAGTGAATGGGTGCCGTCAGAATGAGAGTCCCAACGGCTGATAATAACATCACAATAATCCACAGCACTACAGTCCATCACTTAACATCTGGAGAAGACACAAGGTGTGTGTTTATAAGAGATAAATCCATCAGTCTGTTATCTGTAAGTCTCTGCTGTCCTCTAACAACAAAATCCACAATATATTGGTTTAGAGCGGTTTTGTTTAACTTAACGGTTTTATGGAAACTTATTCAACAAAACTACCCCAGAATAAGACCTACGAGCATAGTTTAAATACGACATCATGTAATATCTTTATTACATGAAAAAAATGTAATAAAGATTTTTTTTTTTTTAGAAAGAAGTGGATAGAAGACTTGTCTTTTGGTATTTCTCTGTTGAAGAAACACTCATCTACATCTTTAAAGGCTATTCATGTGGCATAGGAATATAAGATGTGTATGTAGAATTTATATATATATGTGTGTGTGTGTGTGCGGGTTTGTGTGGTTTATGAGGACACAAACTTGTATAATGACATGAGTATGACATAGTTATTACAATATGAAGGTGATTTATGAGGACATTTTCAGTGTCCCTGTAATTCAAAAAGCTTAAAAAACATACGAAATGGTGTTTTTTTGAAAATCTAAAAATGCACACAGTTTCCTGTAAGGGGTAGGTGTAGGGTCAGTGTAGGACAATACCACATACAGTCTGTACAGTAGAAACTCCATTACGCCTATGAAGAGTCCCCACAAGGATAGCAAACCAGACATTTGTGTGTGTGTGTGTGTGTGTGTGTATATATATACAGTATATAAATAATTTAAGGGTGTGTATTTACATGTACATAATAAATATACACAGAACACATACATATATTTATATTCATAATTATTAAAAAAAATGTAATTAAACAAAAACGCTTTTTGAGGATGTAATTAATGGCAATTAATTCCGATTAATCATTTGACAGCAACTTTTACTTTAATTCATTTAATTGATCACTTAACTTTTTCAAGGGGGATGTAATTTAATTAAAACAATTTTTTTTGAAAAATGCTCACCAGGTAATACATTACACAGTACCAAATAAAAAATAAATAAAATAAATAGACAGACATACGCAATAAAACGCAATTCACGGAAAAGTAAACAGAACATTTTTTATTTCATATTATCTAATCTGTATTTACTGCAACAATAACCTACAGAGACAAAAGGAGGGAAATCCATGTGGCACCAAATAAGAAGCAATGACCTGCTGGTTTGCTTTTGAGTATTGATTATCTTGGAAAGCGCGAGAGGGACACAGACAGACAGAGACAGACCGGGTGACTGGGACAGAGCTGATAGATGCTGAGGTGCATAAGTAGGGTAGGTCAAACTTGAAGCCGAGGACATGTCCAACTTTCCTAGGCCCTGCCGCTCAGATGAACTCATTAGAAGTTAATTAATCACATGCATCGATCCATTGTCACTTTCCTCTGCAGCTGCCTGAGAGAGAGACAGGGCTCAGGTTCTGCAGAAAAAGCTCCCTGTGTCAACATCCACATCCTTTAGGAGCGGTTTCTGCTGAGGCGCCAAATCCACACCAGAAATATGAGCAGGTTATCGGCTTAACAGGTTGGAATATGTCCTCTTTATACTCACGGTCACTATAGATCTATCTTCATGCGTGCAGGAAATACACATTCATACCTCCAACTGAAACGCATTCGGCTGAAGTGTATAAATCTGACAATACTGAAACTCTGCAAAACTTTAGGACAGTATTTTATGATTACAGGTTGCTCTGAACATTGTGCAGTTTAATGAACCAATGCTACCACGATGAAGTGTGGAAGGAAAATGTTTGATGTTGTTTAACCTTTCATTTTTCTTTCAGAATGGTCGGTTGGAAAATAAAACGCATTTTTCAAAAATGTATACACTCACTTTCACTTACTTCTGCACCATTAACAGTTTCTGCTTCTGGTAGTGACGCTTGTGCTGTGTTTGCATACTTTATCACAGTTGAAGTGGATTAGATGCAATGTTTGTCAAATACACAGACGTTTTAGATGAAGCAACAGAAACACTTTAGATGCAATATATTATATACTGCTTAATACTGAAATAAAGTTCAGCAGAAGCCTATACTATTTACTGTACATACTAATAGTGGGGTCTATATTCTTAAATTTTGGGGTCACATCAGTTTTATTTTGATGAACCTGAAAGAATGAGTCATATGTATACTATATGCTTTCAAGCATTTAATTGCAAGTAATCATCCAAAATTTTTATTTTAAATTATATTTATGTGTGTTTGTGTATGTGTGTGTACTTTGTACTATTATATAACATACATTTTAATATGACCATTAATATTTAAATGCAAATACATCTACATATTTTGTTTATATTATATGTGTGCTTTTATTTTTTGATTACATATCAATGATTAATCGCTATTAATCACAAGCAAAAGCACACTATTAATGAATACTTAAGACCATGTGATATTTCAGATTTTTTTCTTTTTTAATAAATCTGCAAAAATGTCAACAATTCTGTGTTTTTTTCTGCCAATATGAGATGCTGTGTGAACATTAATGAGGAAAAAATGTAACATAAATGTTTTTAGCAAATGGCTGCAATATAACAAAGAGTGAAAAATTTAAGGGGTCTGATATATATAAATATATATATATATATATATATTATACAATATATGCTGTATGTGTGTGTACTGTATGTATTTATATTAAATATATGATATATTTCCACCATGTAGTAATGAACCTGTTAGTTCTATGATTATTATCCTTTCTAAGATGTGATTTTATCAGTAGTTTATACTGTTTATTAAAGAACCAAGGTGAACATACGTAGACAAGTCACATTCATTTGCCTCATATGTCATGTGACTGAAAAGCAGATATCATCAGACTAATATGATTGCACAGCATCTCAAATGTTCCTCTGATCATTCTGAAATGCAAAAGCCAGAAACACAGCTAACGTTAACAATTTTCTGGGGAATGTATACGAATAGTATACTCAAGTTGTCTCTGCATATTCAGCTGGGAAAGGAGAAAGTGTTCTAACTCTGGGAAAATGTCACACTTCAGCTTTAAACGCTTAAAATGTGCTGACTTAAGGCTCAAGTATGTTTTTAGAAATAGGCCATTATTCATTATGCGTCAGAGGAGTGTGCTGTCTGTGTAACATTTGTGAAGAGTATGTTTTATTTTGGTAGCAGTGGAATCGGGTTGGCAACACAGGTGTCAAATATGAAAAGTTTGTACATGTGCAGTCTTTAGATCAGCCTGCAGCAGATACCATTTCACCCAGGACTGAAACAGGAGCTCTTGTCATTTTTGAGACATTCAACCAGATTGTTGTCAGTAAAATTCTTACTTTAGGTGTCATCTATGAAAAGCTATTTTTGACAATATCACCACTAGAGGTGTACAATGTTTTTTTTCACTGTAACTCCTGGAAAAAACAAACTCAAAGGTTATTCCTTTTGAAACATACAGTATAGCGCATGTAAATGAGTTAAACTCATTATCATCCTTACACCTCTAACAATTGATTTTTAATACGAATATACATCAAATGTCTTAACTGTGTCTACCAGAATCCATGTCTCACATGACAATATAATTCTATGCAGTCTGTTCTTTCTGGTGTGTTCATTCCATTATGATATTTTTACCTTTGTGTATTTTAAACAGGAAGTGAACAGTGGCCACACAAAGTATTTAAGGTTTTGAGTCACATTTAATAACGTCTGAATAGATTTTGTTATATATTACAAAGAGGTTTATACATTTTAAGCGTTTTTAAGTTTCCAAATATGATTTTGGATGCAGCAGACTATAAAACAAGTTTGTGTTGGTAATCAAATGCAGTAGCAGCGTGTAATGAAATTTTGAAGAGTACAGTAAACACACTGTATGATGACAAATGTTCAGTGTTCACAAAGACTGTAAACCCCGTTATTTAAGTTAACCACATAAAAAACAGCTGCATATAATTCCTGAAGTTCATGTTAGCTGTGGAAAAATTGATCAATATATCGATTTTGTTCCAGGCACCAACTTGTGTAACATTGCATTGTTGTTGTGTGGCAGTGGATACAGTTCACTGTAAACATCTGGCTGGTCACAGATTGACCTAAATACATGAAACGTGATATTATATAGTCTATGTATAGTAACTGTAATCGGGAAAAAATGTTTTGTTTTGTTTTTAGCAGCAAAAACGCATGTAACCGTAGTTCCTCGAATGAACGAGACGCCTTTAGCGTGACGGTTTTGAATCGTGTGTGTAATCAGACCAATGAGATGGTTAGACGTCATAGGCGGGTGACGTCCTCGGCCAGGAAGTATAAGAGCACATGGAATGCAACTGGCACTCAGCTTCTGTCATGAAGCAAACGCTGGTAGGGATGCTGGAAGTGTGGCGACAAGACGCGGCATCTTGTTCCTTCGAGGAACTAGGGTTACATACGTAGCCTGAGACGTTCCTCTTCAGGAACTCGAACCGCGTCACAGAGACACTATTGGGAACGAGATGCCCATGCTCTCACACTTGCAAGTCCCTGCCCAGTGTGTGTGAATCAGAAAAGCACAGCAGCACCAGGAGTGGCTCGCAAGCCAGTCTGTAGAACCAAACAAAAGTGTGAGGAGTAGACCATCCCGGAGCCACACAGAACTTTTCCAAAGACACACCTGACAGCAGGGAAGCCGCGACACCTCGGGTTGAGTGCGCTCTGACTCCTTGAAGGGAAAAGCACTCCCTTATAGACTTTTCTTGTGCTTTTGACATACTTCTTTTCAATCACACCTTTTAGCCAAAAACGGAGACACATTCACACAGAGTGTTTTGCTGAATGACAGAAATGCTGGATGCCGGTCGCATTCCATGTGCTCTTATACTACCTGGCCGATGACATCACTCACCTATGACGTCTCACCAGTTCATTGGTCTGATTACACACACGATTCAGAGCCGTCACGCTAAAGGCATTCCACATAGCGTCTTGTTGACGCGGCTCGAGTTCCTGAAGAGGAACTCTTATCAACAGTGCTAATAATAAGAAACAATAATAATAGCTGAGCACATATTTCAATTATAAATAATAATGATGATGATAATAATAATCCTATATTATAGAATAAATAATATAATCCTGAAATGAAATTATATAATTATATTCTATTATAAATTATGTTATACACACATTGTGTAAACAATATATTATATATAATTTGTTTATTTGTTGTTGTTTTTTGGTTGCATCAATTATAATGATACATTATTATGTTAATTATTAACAGATAAGGATTAATGGATGCTACAAAATGTAACACTTTAAAGTATATAAGAAAAAAATGAATGGTAAAAAAATAGTTTTTACTGTATTTTGTATCAATTCGTATCATTTGAACTTTCTTCTTTCAAAAACATCAATAGTATATTAAAAAATAACCTGCATGGTCTTTTAATATTCAGCTATGTCTTTTCTTTTCAGTATATTTGATTAGAACAAATCAAAAATTAATCCACAGAAAAGTTTATTTTTAGTTTAAAAGGAGGCAGATTTTAGAGATGAAACACTAAAACTTCACCATCACAGGAAAAGTGCCTGTGTATCAGCCTTCCGTTCAATTAGCAAATCCCTCTTTCCCACGGCTGATGCTTTAGGAATAAGCTAAAAGGCTTTTCCTTCACTCACTGAAGTCTCTCATGCATATGCTGAAGTATTTTAACAGTAGATTAATGCAGCAAAGTTATGAGGACCATGGATCTGTGCACTTGTGTGCGTGTATGTGCATATATCAGCAGAGGTCAGACCTGCCATTATACCAAATTATAAATATTTTGTCAACTAATCAGTGGGGGCTTGGAAAGAAAAGATTGAAAAAGCAAGCGAGAGGGAGAGAGAGAGAAAGTCTCTGCTTACCCGTGGCTAAGCTGTGCTCTCCATACATATATAGTCTGCTCCCTTCTAAGTCAGCATCTTTGGCATCAGTGGAGGTCCTGACGCACTTAGTGACCTAAGCATAGAATAGAAAACAATAGAATAGACAATTCATACATTAAAAGTTGATATTGAAATAATTTATGGTATCTTAGTATTTTGGTAAAGTTTCCACCTACCATGTGAGGGAAGCACTGTTCAAATCCAGGCCTAATGTAAAAATTATATTTTAGATAGCTTTTGTTGCAAAATTTTGAATTTTAATTTTATTCCATTTATTCCTTTTTTAGAAACTGCACTAAATTGTTTAGAACCTTGGGAATTCAGCAAGGCATATTAAATTGTAAATCAAATCAAAACTTGTATAATGTTGCAGAGATTTCTATTTAAAAAAAATCAAAGAATCCTGGAAAAAAGTGTAATGGCTTTCCCAAAAAACAAACAAAAAATTATTCATGAAGACCAGCACTGATAATAATAATCATATTAATAATAATGTTTCATGAGCAGAAAATAAGCATATTAGAATGATTTCTATAGGATTTTGTGACACTGAATTGGAGAAAAGATGCGGAAAAATCGAAAATAAATTCCATTTTTAAATGTATTAAAATAGACAACAGTTATTTTAAATTGTAATAATATTTCACAATATTACAGAGTTTCTTTCTTTCTTCATAACAAAAAAAAAACAAAAAACATTAAAATGCAAGTAAAAATTCCAAACATTTAAATGGTAGTTTGTATATATGATATCATATTAACAGCATTACATTTATAAATGAAGATGTAAAAGCATCTAAAGTCATTTAAATATTTATTTTTTATTTTTTTAGCTTTTATCAGGCTCCTATGTGTAGGTTTAATAATTTCAAATTAATGGCAGTGAATAGGTTCTGTTCATTCCCATTAAAGTGAAATAACTAAACATACACATAGAAGACTAACAACACTTGGAGGATCTGAACTCTTAAAAATAAAAACATCCACAATTCTGAATTCTGCAACATCTCTCCTTTTAAGTTCCAGAAAAAAACCAAAGTGAGTTTTGAGCAATATGAGAGTGGTTAATGTAAATGCTGACAGGATGAAATATGGCTTTACCACAAAGAGTGCATGCTATGCTGCTTTAGAATCTGGCTGAAATTAGAGATCTTAGAAGGAGGCATAATTATTCTGCCTACTTTTTTGGAACAGCCTACATTCGTGACTCCAATCCATAATATGGAAGTGGGAGTACCTTCTAACATCAGCAATATTGATGACTCACTGTTCCTTCTTCAACATCTACTTCAGAAGATCTCATCTAACCACATCAGAGCAAAGTCTCCTGTGATTAATGTCTGATGAGATTAGAGTACAGCTGAATTGTTTAGTGCTACAATAAGATTGACATCAACAAAGTCACAAAGGGTTGAACTGCCACGAAAGTGCATGGCTAGCATAGGATAATGATATTTATAAGGTTGGTTATACTGGGAATTCATGGACTTAATGGGCTTACAAGTTCACTAGCAGCATCAGAGAGCTGTTAAAAGTAAGAATACGTCTTCTATTCAAATGAGAGTGAATCAAAGCTAGCATCTTTTAATGTTACATGCAGATGCTACAATAAAAATATAAAGAGACACCAAAAGCCTTTGATAGTCAAAACATGAAGGTACTGTTTACAATATATCACTTACAATCTCCTCCTTAACGCTACTCTGAAACCGTAATCTCCTTAAGTCTTCGCAGGTCATCTGACAAAAGAAAAGTCCCACTTTAAAAGCTCATCTACTGTTAGGAAGCACATTAAATCAAGGACATCCATTTATGCCACCTGCTCTTGAAAGCCGCTCGCTTTAGTTTACATCTGACGCGTGCTTGAATGTACAGAGCTATAACCGGCTTTGAAACCTGTCATCTTGGCTGACCTCTATCCTTGTACGGCACATGTGTAAAAATCACATTTTCCCCCAACAAGTAACGCAATTAACCTCAGCCAGGAACACGCTCCACATATTTGTAAAAGGAATTAAGACGCTATTGTACATGAAAGCCATGCAGGCTTGAATCGTGTCATATAAACCTAGCGGGAAAGTCATGGTGGCTTTTGAATGCTTTTGTGCTAAAAAACACATTTACCAGCCTTCAACCATGACTTGGCTTTCATCATGAAAATGTTTCTCTGCAGGGTTTTTGTTTATGCGAATATATTCATGTTGCGCGATATCCAAATATGGGGATGCTTCCTTAAAAATGGGCTATTTTAAATATTTCTGAAAATGAATTGATAGAATTCTACATGGGTCCATGAAGACTCGGGTTATTTCATTATGAGAAAAAGCATGCAAATACATCTTTCCATACTATGGCAGGGATGTTAGAATCCTAATTAATTTGATAAATGTTTATCTTAGTGTTGTTTCAACAATAATTGCTGGGATCTTCAAGGTCATTAACTAACTGCTGTCAAATGCCAGAGTCTTTATTTGAAACCTCTCATTAACTATTATACGACATTCTGAAATTTGTGATTTCTCAATATTTTGATTCTTTCGAACCCTCGGATTCCAGATTTTAAAATAGGGTGTCTTGGCCAAATATTGTCCTATCATATAAGAATGAAATCTATAGAGACAATCTGTCTGCTGAAGCCAAATCCTTATTTACAGCCTTCTCTAACCACCACCCAACCCTGAGACAAGAGATGAAGGATACATTTACACAATGGCATTTACTTCCTGTTCTCAATGAACAGGTGTTATTGATCACCTGTCAGATCTCTGACATTCAGTAAGTGTAAAGTGAGTGAAGGAGAAAGTGTGCACCTGGTATTTATCACCTTATGGGGACCAACTGTCCCCACAAAGATAGGAATACCAGTAAATTTTGACCTTGTGGGGATTTGGTCAGGTCCCCATTAGGAAACAAGCTTATAAATCACACAGAATAAAGTTTTTTCTAAAAATGCACATAGTTCACTGTAAGGGGTAGGGTTAGGTGTAAGGTCAGTGTGGGGCAATTATTATCTATTAATAATTAGTATTATCATTCACACAATAGACATTCCCATAAGTTTGGTACCTTGAAAATAGTGCAAGGAATTTACCTTGTAGGTCTCGTTATTATTTGTTTCTCTTTATACAATAACATCAGTTTAACTACATTATACGTCATAAATCATGCATAGTGCCTCAGATGTTAGTAAGAGTAGTGTCATATTTATTGTTTTACAGGAATGAAAACAAGGCTGTGAGGGGAACAAGTACAGTGGTCACTGGATTCATACTCAAACAACATGCCAATTATTCAGCTGACAAAACATTTCCAAATAATAAATACATAAACAAATCAGTAAAAAAATACTGCTAAAAACTGTTCTCAAATGTGAGATAAGTGTTATTGTTCATTCCAACACTAACCCTCACAGCATCAGTTTCCATCCACACTGTAAATAAAAATCTGTAAAATTGAAAGTAAAAAACTGGCAGCTGGCACCAGTAACATTTTCACAGTTTTTTACTGTTAAAATCATAGCCATTTTTTACAGTGCACGTAAAATTCAAACTGGAGTCCGCAATATTTGGTCTATTAGCAACTTAGCTGCAACTTTTGATTCAGTTATAAGTTTGGTTGAGCTTGCATTAGGATTCCCACATCATAAACTATAAAAATCCAAGAAAGCGGATCTGTCAGATGTGTCATAATGGATGTAATGTGATGTGACAAACCGCTTGAGCTCTATACGGTGACCAGCCTCCCCTGGGGAACTCTCTGGCTTAATTTTCATCCCTCAGGGTATGGATCAGTTCTCAGGGGCGTTATGTGCTCGCCCCAACACGTCTGGGGTGGCTGGCTTTTATGAGGAAATCCTGTTGGCTTTAAGGAGCAGACACAAAGAGCAGATAGCTGTTTAATGGGATAACGGACAGCTATGGACAGACAGCTAAAAGAGTGTGGCAGAGGGGTGGAGGAGCTTTCATAATGGCCCATAGACTGGGAATCTCTGATGGCGTTGAGGAGAAACCTGATCTTTAACTGTGTGTGTGCTAATGCTGTCATAATACCCACACTGTTATTGGGTTACAGTAGCTGTGGCTGGAGAGTAAGACTGCTGTAATGGAAGGACGGTCAAATATTGTTATTTCATTCTCAGCCTCTCTCTTTCTCACTCTGTCATTGAACTAGTCATCCATCTATATTTCAGTTTCATTGTACTTTCTCTCTCAAATACAAGGGCTTTTCACACTGTGCTTAACCCCGGGTTATCTGCGTTCTAAACACCGCTTTTAACCCCGGGTAAAGACGC
>JAUCMT010000105.1:973214-988288 GCA_032357475.1 Enteromius thamalakanensis
AGATAGATAGATAGATAGATAGATAGATAGATAGATAGATAGATAGATAGATAGATAGATAGATAGATAGATAAAGTGTTCTGACTGGTTGTTTGGGTGTTTTGACTGGGATGGATGGATGGATGGATGGATGGATGGATGGATGGATGGATGGATGGAGGATGGATGGGTGGGTGGGTGGATGGATGGATGGATGGATGGATGGATGGATGGATGGATGGATGGATGGATGGATGGAATGAAAAATACGATAGATGGATGGACAGTTTGTAGATGTATGTTAATAAAATGAATAAAAAGATATGGCAATAGATAGAATGAAAGAGCATTAGAACACTGCATAGGCATCGCAGGACAAATGTTTTGTTTTTGTTTTTTTAATGTCTTCAAGTGAACATTAGTTCAATCAACACTTGCTTATGTAAATGAAGAAGAACACGACAACTTAAATAGGATGTAAATAGAATATAAAGTAACTTCAAAAGAGATCCAGACAGGTTACTACAAAGAAATGTGAAGAAAAAAATGTTGATGCAGAGAAAGAAATGCTTCAAATGTAATGGAGGACTGAGCAGAAAGAAGTCTTGGGAGAAAAAGTAAGTGATTCTTGTTTGCAAAGAAACTTAATAATTTAATCACAGTCACAAAGAATATTATGTGCGCTGTCAACTACTTTGAAAACACACTTGTCCTTAATTTGACTAAGACCTTCAAGATAAACAGAATGAGTTTGCATCCCGTTCTTTTCACAGATTGTCACTTTTTTTTCTCTCATCACCAGCCCGCATCCTTAACCATCAGACTAGCACCGCCCACCACGCCTGTCCAACAAACAAACAAGCATCTGAAAAGGTCAACATGTCTGGGAACACTATTACAGACAGAACGCGCAGAGCGTCTGAAATCATAGTTGACTGAACAAACAAGCGGTTTGGTGGCAATTTTGCCGGCAGTTATGAAAGCTCTGACATCAGTGACACAGCACACTTAACGGTAGGGGAAAACTGAACTGTCAGTCAGGGAGGAAGCTTTAGGATGTTTCTGAGCAAGATAGGAGGTGTTTCAATAAAAAAAGAATTTAGCCTGAGACAAAGATAAACAACAACATGGGATGTGTGTGGCAGAGAAGTAACTAGAGATGTGAAAGAGAGGAAAACAGTTTTGTATAGCTGTTTTGGTGGTCCTGCTTGATAATTAATCCAAAAATTGTCATAAATGTATTTTTGTTGTTGTTAGCATAACAGCTGTAAATATTTTTATTTTTGAATATGCTAACATATAAGAGCTAATATGTATAAAACTTTTAAAATTGAATCTGCTGATGCACATCATGCTGTTCGTCGTCACGGGAACATCCCAGCTGAAGATAATGAGTAAATGACATCGCTCCCTTTGACAAGTGCATTCCAAACAACAAAATAATGACACGCATGTGCTCTGCTCACTCCAAAGTCCCCACTAACAAGGGGATAAGGATGATCACTTGGCTGATTTAGAAAATGACCATGAACCTACGACACACTCCCTAAAAACACTCAAAAAAATAAGGTACATACATTATGAGGCCTACGATTAATCAGATGCACATAGAAACACAAAACCTATAAAGGAGTTTTTTTTTAAAAGTTGTTTGGAGTCAGTATAAGTTTAAGTTTGAGTCCAATCCGATAATGTTAACTAGTAAGGATATATAAACTTCTTAATGGCAGTAACCAGTGTGTAAAAATAGGTTCACCAAGGAGCCTACAAAACACTGAAGACCCATGATCTAAAAATGTTTTAAGTAGTTGCTCACTGACCCAAATCAGCAGCCCATCCTCACATCTCATTCTAGTTTCTAAATCTGATTCCTCCTTCAAATGTAAGTCTAAGGGATTTTTTGTTCGTTTCATCATCTCCATGCACCAAATGTAAGTCTGATTCTCAGTAAAGTATTAGCTATAGTAATCACGATGTTTCCCTTAGGATGCTCATCAAGAGGCGTTACATGCATAAGCAGGATTTTGCATTCGGGTGGGTCTATAGGCAAAATGAAAATTTAATTCTGTTTGATTCAGTTTCATAATATGTAAAATTGAGCACTGTTAGACGCAGACCACAGGCCAACCATGGTTATCATCATATCGCCGTGTTACTCTGAGGCTACAAGGAAATGTCTCTGATTCCAAGAAACTCCGATTTGCTTTTTACGTGTACTCCCTGAGTTTTTCAAGTAAATCAGAGTTGGCGTTGTGGAATATTGGCAAGTTCTTTCAGATGATAACCCTCTTTATGATTACATGTTTGTGTTATGTAACTAAGCACCCTTGCAGTCTGGTCATTACTTGGCACACGCACTTAATAAAACAGATGTGTGGCTCTTTTAAAGGCAGTTAATTGAAACAGGAGCCCCAGCAACCAGAGAACCTTATGCATTTCCCTGTTTACCAAACGATCAATGATGCTCTCTCAGACGTCCTTCCAGGTGCTGATTGCACTGCTAAATTGAATCTCGCTCATTTCAAAGCACAACGGTCTACCTTTGACATTTTCAGTGACCCTTTTACTGCCACTGTAGACAGTGTGCCGGTGCACATTAAAACAACTGCCAGATCTGCAGTACAACAGTCTGAAAGCAAAGTTTCAAGCCGCTTTAATACTCACACTTCACTTCTAGCGCTGACTTTAGACAGCCTCTGTCTGAGACCAATTTTTGTCTCCATTAAGAATTTCAGTAATCGTAGATAGCATCAAACTAATGAAAAGCTCCGCCGTGCAAAATGCCACAGTGTGCAACATCAAGCTGATTATCGACAATGATTTGGTGTAAACGGTCTTGAGCTTCTGGATGAGCCAGCATCAAAATGACAGGATTTGAAAAATTATTACACGTCAAATTAACTTCACTGCTGTTTGAATTTATGAAATATAGAAATTCATTATGTCTTTATAGGTACAAAAGCTGCAATTTTATCTTACTGACCTGGTCATTTAGTAAATTTGTTTTGCTGTCAGTCATTTTGATGGAAAAGGAATCTAGTCGATGACCAATAAAGTTTAAGATTGATAAAAATCTCAATATTTCCCAGCCCTTTGTTCTTGCTATTTACTCATTAATAGCTTAAACATGATTCTTCTCCAAAGAAATCAGAGGAAAAATAGTTTGGTCCAAACTTAAACACAGTAAAAATAATCTAGTTGTAATGATTTTTTTACATAGCTTTTTACTAACATTGATATTTAAATTATATTTAAAAATTAAATTGCTTGTCACGTCCAATTTTCTTTGCTATGCAGCATACTTGGAGAAGATATTTTAAATTAGTATATCTTAAAAATGAAATTTGTCAATGAAATTATAAATGACCTTAAAGCTAACAGCCATGAACTCTAATGTTGATTTCAAATGTTGATTTCTTGTCTTAAAGGTCAAAGAATTCTTGGGGAATGACAACTTATGCCAATACACTCAATAAATATCAATATATATATATATATATTTATTTTTTTTTTTTTGAAAATGTCTCACAAAAATGTAATATTTTGAATTATGCTGATTTGAAGTTAACTTAATTCATTGAACTTAGCCAATTCTTTAATTTGAATCAATAACATTTTATCAAATCTTCAGTACTTTCAAATTAAAGACTATTAAAAATATTGATAAACTCTAAAAAACTATGAAAACAAAAAAAGAATTATATTTTATTGTAGTAAAGTAAAGTGTCTAATTTTAAGCTTTCAGATACCTTTTTTGAGAATCAAATGTAGAAATTTGGGTTGAATTAATGTTACATTGTCTTTCAGTATCACAAAATATTTGTGTAAAAATTCAAACATGTTTATTCTGACTTGTGCATATTAATATATATATATATATATATATATAGAAGTAGAAGAAAAGAAGAAGTATATAAAATTGTATTGTTTTAAATTTGTAAAAAACCTAGGATCGTGGCAAATTAAAAAACTGTAAAATTACAGTAATATTTATTTTTAAAAAATTGTTTGTTTTTTTTGGGAAAAACAACAATTTAAAGCAGTATTTTATTATTCTGCTCACAGCTCATTTGCTTAGCCAAATCAATGCATTATGTGATGCATTAAACACTATCATCAATGAAAGAAATGCAAATGCAGCGCTTAAACAAGACAAGATAGATGCCGCATTTGTTTCCTAAATGCATTGATATATTGGAAAAACAACAATTTAAAGCAGTATTTCACTTTTTGTTTTTATGCTTAAATCCTAATTTGACTTTGACATTTTACATTTAAATACTTTTTTCAGTCTTTTTACTTCTACTTGTCACTTCTTTATTATGTATTTACTATTAATACACAAGCAATTTGTGAGTAAAAATGTAAATTCTATTACAGATTGTCCTCAGTGTGGATTTGGATTAATAAATACATCACAAAATACTGTATAACTCCCTATAGCTTTATAGTTACAGTTAATAGTGGCTAATTTTTAGTATCAAACCATAGAAGCAGATTATCTTTAGGTAAAATGTTTGTTTTAGCATGTATAAAAACAATATACAGAATACATTTTTTGTCATCCTTATTAGAGTCAGGCATCCTAATGGTTGCACTGCCATCTATCTCCATGTTGTCCTTGATGGAGGAGACCATATGCGCCGGAGATTAAAGCCAGATTAAATCACACAGCGGCCATGCTCCTAATGAAAGACCGCCCTGAGCTTATCATTTTAAAAGGAAAAAAGTGATTCCCCCTCGAGCTTTCCTTTTAACCAAACACACACTGACGTCACGCTACGTTTAAGGCCATTCACTGGGCCTCTATATATCTCACTGTCTCTGTGTCAATGATACCATATTCTGTAATCCCTGTCCCGGAAAGAGTCTAGCTAATCTGTTCTGGAAAGCGTCTAACTGGTCCAATAGTTAGTAGCGTCATGATAGATTGCAGTCAGTTTGACCTGTGAGATCGACCGGGTTGTCCTTAAGTGCTTTCTGGGGTGATGTTCGTTTATCAAATCGGCCTCTCTGTTTGGATGATTCCGGAGGATTATCCGTATAATCCGTAACATTGTGAACTTTCCTTGAAGCTGCTTTTACCTTCAGTCACCCTGCGTGATATTGTGCCAAGCCAGTCAAAATTGCGCGTCACTCTCCGGACAGGGAGGGTGAAATACACTTAAACTGTTTGGAAAACAATGTGCGCTAAGAATAATCCAAGCAAATAATTACTGTTTGCCAAGCAGACAAATGTTCCGGTGGTTTATATGAGTAAGATTTTCCTCAGCAGGTAAGGAGAACAAGCCTGCCAATTTTGAAAACAATACAATTTTTGTGCACGGCTATATAAGTCATTCTAATCACCTTTGATGGAAAGGTTCCTGAAAATCAGCATTTTCTTCAAATTTAGGCATAAACACAAATACTTATCCTGATTCCATGGTGCTCCATAAAAACATATAATCTAGTTACTGCAGGTATCTGTCTTTCTCTTTTTCGTTTAATGTTCTTTGTGAGGTAAACGTATTTCAGATCTGCTTACCTCATTAGGCATTTCCAAAACCTTCTTTTTCAATCAGTTCTTGACACATTTGGGTCAACTGCAAAACAATGAAAGAAGTACAAGAATTCTATTGAAAAGATTAAAAGTATCACTGTCCCTAGGCATAAGCCTATCAATAAAATAATCCACAGCAGATAAAAACCATTAGCCATGTCCCAACACAGTTTAGCAGACTTACATGTACAGAGAAACAGAGCGCTCCAAATTTCTGATGAGAATACATCTTTATTTTTTCTTTTAAATAATATTTTAAGGATACAATTTGTATTTATTAAAAAAAAAAAAAAAAGTTTGGAATTTTATATACAGTGGGTATGGAAAGTATTTAGACCCGCTTAAATTTTTCAGTCTTTGTTATATTGCAGCCATTTGCTAAAAAAAAATGTGTTTTGCATCTTACAACACGCAAGTTTGACTATGAAACTAGTGTAGTTTCTGTTCTTTGATACAGTAACACATAATTGTGTTAACATCTGGCTGGTGTAGTGCTTTTCTATTTTTTTTTTAGTTTCAGTAAGTTTTTTTCTCTCTCTCTTTTCCTCCCACAGAGCCTAGAAGCTTCTTAAAAAAGGTTTGAACACAGCAATAACACTGTAAAACCAAGACTAATGTGTCACAATGATTTCTTTTCCACTTAAAACTTTTTTCTTCCTCTATTTTTAAAAATGGGATCTTTACAGTCCATTGCTCAGAGTCAATGCCAGGAACAGCAAACTCAAACAAGTGCTCGCTGGAAAAGAAAGCATTGATAAAATGCTAGTTAGAAAGCACTCAGGTCTGACCAGCAGTTGTATCTGTCCCTTAGAAACAGTCTTCAGGCCCCTCGGGTGCACTACAGTTATTATTCTGCACACAACTCATTTGCTTAGCCAAATCAATGCATTATGTGATGCATTAAACACTATCATCAATGAAAGAAATGCAAATGCAGCGCTTAAACAAGACAAGATAGATGCAGCATTTGTTTCCTAAATGCATTGCCAATGTGATTAATATTTGTATGTTAAGTGAAATTCTGGGAAACATGCCGTTTTGAACATTGAATGCATAATTTAAATGTTCATAGAATGTTTAATTCATGGCTTTCACTGATTGATTTCATTGTATTTATGGTAAATGAGATTAATTAAATATGTTTAACACTACTTAATTTATTGTACGACTTTCACTTGGTGTAAATTTCCGTTACAAGTCTCTGTTTCATTTATTAGTGCATTTGTCATCAAAACTTTGCTCACCATTATTTAACACCATATATTTCTAAATACTGAATGTGAAAACTGTAAGCGGTTGTAACTTTGGAAAACAGAAAGCAGATTTGGAAAGCTACAGAAATGCAGGCCGTGTGTTCATACAGCTGCAGAATACATATATCATTTTATTCCAGTGTTTAATAAAGCTACATTCACCCTGAACTGTATTGGACAAATAGTTTGACAACTAGTGTGTAACATGCATCTTAAATTTTGCATTTGCAGTTTCAGTAACTTACACAGAATGAGTTGTTTGTCATGTGAAAGTTTTAGATCCAGTCCTAGCTCTAACGCACGTCCTGATTTTGCCAAGTACTGTGTGTCCCAAAGTCAACATATTTTGTTGACCCTAGAACATTTTAATGCAAAAATATAGTCCCGAACATATCGCTACACCTACCCTTACCCATGAGTAATGCCTAAAATTCAGAAAAAATGATAGATGATTGACATGCACAAACACCAAACACTGATTGTTAGCTTAAACTTCACAAAAACTGTAAACTCTTTTTTTCAAAATCTGATTGGTAAATCACAATGTTGTCCCAGGGACAACAAAGAAGTCAACAAAGGACAATGTTGCACTTGGCAAAATCAGGTTAGCGAGCTTAAAGCAAAGCTGTTCCTGTCAGTCGCATAAACTGTGATAAGTGTTACTGACGCCATCTTTGATGTTTACTTTAGTCACTGTCACTATGTTTACAGAAAGCATTTCAAGGCCTTAACTAAAACTAAAGAAAACAAAGAATTGATATTGGTCATCCATTCCACAGTATACTTACAACCACCAGAATACTATATGAAAGTCAGAAGCACCAGACTGTCCTTGCAAAGTTGTCCATTGCACCAGTTTATAGAAAAAGCCTTTGTGCAGAGCCAGCACTGTAGGCTACTCTATCAGGTTCAGGAATCAGTCCTCTGTAAATGCGCTGAACACACTCTAATATTTGTGTTGAACTGTTCTAGAACAACTTAACCATTGATTTCTATATCAGTCAGTCAGTTGTGTGCTCTTTTGGAAGCACAAAGAAACTAGTTTCACTTTCATAACAAAACACAGTGTCTCCTTAACATGGCACTGGCAACAACACTACAGTGAGAATAATAGTTCCGCCTTCTTTCTTTGCATGAATATTTGGGCGGTGTTATACAGATCTTCTCACACAGCAATGCTGATATGTGGGGGCTTGTTTAAACGGGCCATCTTAGGAGGACAAGTCTTAACTTTTATAAAGAATATCTCTTTGAGTTTGGGACTTCTGTCTTTGCAACTTATCTTTTCTATGCAGATAGTAACACTCCAAACAGAAAGGAAAACACAAAATCACATAATAAAGTATGACCCCTTCAATGAAACAATTCATGTTAGGTCTGCACAATTATAAAAAATCAATTACAGCATTCCTCATCAAAATTCCACATTTTTGTGCAGTAGTTTAACATCACAGCGAGCCAAAACTTGTCATCCATGTAAGACAAATGCAAAAGAAGACAGGATAATGTGGAGACTTACTTGGGTCAGATGGGACACTTTAGGTTATGTATAATGTCAAACTGGGGAAAGACTAAACCTCGAGCAACGTAAAGAAGTCAGTGAAAGGTGGACGAGAAAGTGTCATGGTTTTCTACTAGAAGTCTGTGCGTTCCACCGTGTGCTTATGTTAGTGGTGGCACATAAAAGAAAGAACATAATACACACAAAAAGTAGTTCCAGCACAAAAACATTTTATTTTGGATTCATTAAATGTTGCAGCTATGGCCTACAGAACAGAGCAAGTGAGTTCTGCAAGCAAGTGCCACATCTAAACAGCAACGCTCCAATTGCAATCAACAAAAAGCAGGCATGGTGTAAATAAGTCATGGGTTGAACACCAGCATTTAGTCAGAGATCTTGTGCTGAACTGCAGACCTCAAATGAGCATGTGTGTAAAATCACAGTGACAGCTTTAGTGATTATAATGGGATGGATTGTCACTGGATTTCTGTGTATAACTTATTCAGAATCAAAATCACAGTTTTGTTTTCCGTGCTACAAAGTTTTTCATGTTGAGATGTTTAGCCACTGTTTTGCTATTTTTGGAGGGGAAAAAATTTAAATTTAGGAACACAGTTGTCAGCTTGTTTAAAAGAAGGCGGCACACCAAAATAATAAAAAAAAATAAATAAATAAATTCTACAATATTAATTAAGTACAATCTGTTTTGTTAAAACTGTGCAGCCCAAATGTAAATCAGAATTTGAATGCAAACTATGTTTTAAAGTATTTTTTAATAAAAAAAAAAGAATTATTTCTTATTTCCAAAAAAATTATACAAATGAAATTACAAGCTCCTCTTAATTATGCAATTCACTTGACATTGACTTGAAAGGTTCTGTTTACTGTTACATATTGCTATTACGCAGCACATGCATATTTCATATATACATATAAAATAATAAATCTTTCATAGCAATTGTCGTCCTGTAGGCATTTTGTGGCTGATTTGTAATTTGTGTCTGAAAAATGAAAATAAAATATTATTCTTAGTGTCACATGGGTAACCAAAACCAAAATACAATCAGGGACTTGTCTTAAGGACACGTTGGCTGATTTGGGACACTTCATATGAAGTGGCACTAGTAAACACTGAAAAGTAAATCCCATCCACACCCATTCTCAGACATCAAGGTGTCTTACGGTCTCAATTGGAGTTTAAAAATTCATGCAAATGAATCAGAATTCTCGTTCAAATATTTCACTGTGTGCTCTGTCCACGTCTTATAGAAATTGTCTTTGCTCAACCGTTCTGCTCAACTGAGACTTTGCCCTAGTTGATTTATGTAAATTACTGTAGGAAAAAAGAGTGTCGTCTAGATCACTGCCATAGAGACCAGGGGCTATAGCAACCAGGAATAACTGGTTATCTTTTCGAAACAATTAAATTAATTTCTCTATTTCTGAATAATTATTCATATTAGAACTTTATGGGTGGCTTTTTCTTTGACAACCAGTTCCATTGGTAGTTAAACACACCAATTGTGTAGTTATACAACCTTAAGAATAGTCCATCTAAAAATACAAATATACTGAAAATTGAACTTCAGGTCATCCAGTACGTAGATAAAATTTTAATCTTTTGTGGAACTATTCCTTGTACTCACATTATAGAAGCAGCAATAACATCTTAACATGGAAAGTGCCTCCGAAACTGCATGAAAGTCTCTGCTGACCTTTAACTAACAGGAGTGCATGCGTGTATACCAGACCTGCTGGCAGATTATGGATTTGCCACAAGCAAATATCCATGTTTATGTAGTCATACATAACAATCAATAAACTAGCTGGTTCACCAAGTAAATTGCAAACACTCATAAGTGTTCAGTTGGTGTAATATATAAGGTAATATAAGAAAGGATTGAACTAGGATGTGGGTAATGCTTGTTATTGGAAAAATCATTTTCAACGTAATGGCTATGGACAACAACTGTAGCATGCTGTTGATTACCACAAACAATATGCTGTAAAATTCAACTCTCTGTTCATAAAATACTACAAAGGAAACACTTTTGCAGTCATGTACTTACAATTGTAGATAATTGAGGTATATAGTCCATTGTAAGTATATACATTAACTGTTAGCACCTTTTTTATGGTCTGTAAAAAAAATGCCACAGACTGTCAATAGACATTAAAGTGTTACAGACAGTAAAAAAAACATAAGACAGGAGTAAAAAGCAGTTTTTGTGTTCCCCCAAAATTGTATTTTGTTGTGAAACATGTGAGTATCTGCTATATGAACTTTCTATCTTAAATTCTTTAATTTACAAATGTTTTGCGAGCAAGGGCTACATTTTGCTCTGATGTAAAAGTTTGCAAAGTTTGCATTTGCAACAGTATTAAAAATATAGTTTTCCCTCCTACCTCTTATTATTTCCATCGCAAATTATTGTGATCAAACGCAAAGTATCTCTGGAGATGCAATATTTTTTGAGAGAACACAAGCATTTTGAAAGCAAATGCAAAGGCATTGACTCATATTTTTCCCTCCACATTAAATGGACAGGATGATGGGGGAAAAAAACAGGGGCAAAAATACATTTCAATACTTTTATGTTCAGCTGAGAAACTTTTATCTTTCATAAAACTTTTGTGTTCTCTTGCAAAAAAATGTTTTTGTTCCCCCAAGAAACGATATGTTTCTAGTGCTGTCAAATGAATAATCTTAATTAATTGCATACAACATAAGTTTTTATTTACATATGTATGTGTACTGTGTAGTATATAAAAATACAAAATTGACAATGCATTGTTGTCTCAATTTTTATAAATGAAATTTTTTCAGGGCTTTTTGGAGCTACATAAATGCCTTTAGAAAGAGTGTTTATTTATGGGTTTGGAACGACGTGACAGGACTTTCATTTTTGGATAAAGTATTTAAAAATCAATAAATATTCCTTTAAATCTTCCATCGTCAAGAAAGAAAAAGTGTGTAAGGAATTCAGTGAACCAGTTTAACCTCAGCACGCATCATAAACAGTGAAATACTGCCAATCAGAAACTGTGTCTCCACATCCCTGTCCTTATGCAGTATATCTCTCTATATAAGCAGTGATCCCTCACTGGATCTCAACGTGAGGGATTTGCCATAGACCAGAGACAGATGTGCTGTGCCCTGTCCTCTCTTCCCACTGTCTGTTTGTTTAGCAGGATTACAGGCTGTCATCTCTGGGGACGGCGGTCGCCGCACAAAGCGCCCGGCTCTTAAAGGGCCAGTGCACAGGCAGCCAGATGAGGCGAGGGGGCCCACTCACCTAACCAGTGTGTCTCCGAATGGACTCCCACCGCGCTCTGCTCCACAGGACCCCAATTCTCTCCTAGCCAGAGTGTTTCTCAACAGGCCTGAATGGAAAATGGATGTTGATTTGATCCAGAGCGTGCTTTGACACCTCTGACACAGTCCTTGTGGGCTCTGTGATAAATATTTAAAGAGCGAGAGAAAGAAACGTTTGATTGGGAAGAGAAATAAATTGTGTGGAGAAATACTAAAAACGGAGAGGAATTGTGAGTGAGAGTGCGTTCGGAGGAAAGATGGAGGGAAAAATGGCAGTCTACGCGCTGCACTGATTAGATATTCCTTTTGAAGGTAGATGTGGTGTCAGGTCTGCTTTGAGAGGCTCTTCTACTCTTGATGTTTCTGGGGTAACAAAGACGCGTTGAAGAAGCATTCGCTGATGTGAAGACTTTGTTACTCGCTTTCCTTTGGCACTTTGCAGGCAGCTGGCTGCTAATTTATTGAGCGTTGATGTTTGGCATCTTGTGGGCAGACGTGTTTGACAACATCATCTGCTGAGGAAGGTTCACATCTTTATTTTCACACGTCACATGCACATGCATTTTTCATGCGCTGTGAAGACTACATGTAAGTACAACAATGGAAAAACAACATAGAAAAATGTCTCCTGACCAATCCATAAGTATTTTACAAGGTGGCTAATTCGCACCAAAAATTTAGGGTTTTGTATGATTTTGTATGATTTGTCTATACATACCTTCAGCAAAAATTTTATGAACTGGTAGGAGTGTGGTCATACGAACGCGTACAAATTGCTGTAAGATGGGCTGAAATGTTAACAAAAACTTTTCTATGCAATCTTATTGTAGTTTTGATTTGAAAGGAATAGTACACCAAGAATTTACTTTATTTTTATGTAAAAAAATAAATGGAGATTTGTGTTGTTGTTGTTTTTTTTAATGAAGTTATACAGATATCCTTTACATTTCATACTGAATGTCTTCCATCCTACAATAAGGAACAGGATAAACACACTATGCTAAATACTGGCCTTTACGACTCAAGTCATTTAGCTTTATGCCCCACATATCAAATCAAGTCATTAATATTTATGTATCTTGAATGCTAATACTAAAATGCCATTGGTATTACAATGTCATGCTAATGCAAAACATGCTAATTCAACACAGTCTCACGAGCAATTCGTACATATTTGTATGAGGTGCCAAATTTGTGCAAATTCGTACAAATTCGTACGACCTCACTCGTACGATTTCGTACGATTTGTCTAAAATCACGTGATGGGTAGGTTTAGGGGGGGAGTTATGTTTAGGTCATTCGTACAAATTCATACGAATTGCCATCTCGTAAAATACATACGACTTAGAATAAATTGTATGAATTTGTACGAGTGAGGTCGTACAAATTCGTACGAATTAACCACCTCGTAAAATACGTACGAATTGCCGTGAGATCAGGTTGGCTAATTTAATGTAATTTGAGAGGTAAATGTATATATATATATATATATATATATATATATATTTGCTAGCATTTATTATATCCATAAATGATAAAATCAGTTGTGCTGCTTAATATTTTTTGTGGAAACCATAATACACGCTTTTTTCTAGTCTGTTAAATGAATAAAATGTTGAAAACAATACTATTTATTTAAAATAGATGTATTATTGTTATTATTATATGCATAACATGTTAATATTAATGTCTTTAACGTTGCTTTTAATGAGTTAATCCATCCTTGCTGAATAAAATGATTAAGTTTTGACCTTACAATCAAGAAGGTGATTTTATTAAATTTTTGAGCTTGTTTGAGCTTAAACACACACACACACACACAATATTTAGGGCAGGACTTGATTTTGCCCACTGGGAATTGAGTGGATCATTCCTATTTGCTAATTGCAGCAATCTCATGTGAGTGACAGGTTGCTGGAGGGGAGGGATTATTGCTCTTATCTATAGGACAGAGAAGGACCATAATGAAGACAGACTGCTGCATTCAAACAGATCGTCTATACATTGGCTACTATAAGCATCCTCGCTCAATATGTCACATGACATTCATATCAGTTTCCAACATATCTGTGTGGGTCTATTTATAGTCTCTTTTATTAAACCAATTTCCAACAAAACTATTCAAGTAGTCCCAATGCTAATGGATTCATTACATTTACACAGATTTAATGCATTAAAATGAACTTTAAAGAATTGTGTCAAATTAGCTCTTTTTAATTAACCAAACTGTCTGAGCAGGAAAAATCAATTTTTCGAGTCAATGTGGAAAGAAGCATCTTTGCATCATTTGACCGTGCTCTAACTTCCTGTCTTTGTACTTCACTTCGACTGTGAATCTCACAGATGAAGGATGCGTTCAGGGAGACAACTGACCGCATAACCATCTGCCATCGAGCACTTTGCTGCTTGTTTTGGCCCATCTGCATTCACTTTGAGATCGCCTGACGTGTCTCATAATCGACTGCATCTTCATATCCCTTAACACCCATAATTTTCCATAATGTGTCCGCAGTTGGAGTCACATTTGTGTCCATGCATACCTATGAGAATGCATGCTCGTATATATGTCTTAAAGCCATTTCCTAATTATCTGTCAGCCAGTGCAAAGCTAAGTTGTGAGTTTGCATGCAAAACAAGTTAAAATCTTAATAAATAACATGATTTTAATACTGTATAAAAGGAACAATAAATCATGGATGCATGCTCTTGCAAAGTATGGATTGAGCATGTATGCAGAAATGTGTCGTTTGCATTGTGTCTGCCTGTGCATGTTTTATGGAATCAATGCTTGCGGTGTAAGTACCAGTAATCACTGCGGGTGAATGTAAATGCTTCATATATTTTCCCACTGTGTCACCCGAGGCAGAAAAGAGTAGGTCATGCATGGAAACTCTCTCTCTTTCTCTGATGCACACACTCACACACTACAAAACCGAAAGGCACTATAAATGTCAGTACACTAAGTCAGAAAAGCCCCAAGCTTTACATCAACTGATTTTTGTTTAGAAGTCTTCCAGAAATAGTGAAATTAGCCAGTACTATCACCATTCTGCTCCGATTATACTAGTTAATGTAGTGAGCAAAAATGTTATATTCTACAGGTGCAGCCAGTACGTCAGAGTAATTATCATAAAATGTTGGCTTCAAGCTATTTACTTTATTTTGCCTCATATCAGGAATGCATAATATGTCAGCACTACTGGCTGATATTAAAATAATAAATAAATTATAGTTTTGCGTCGCTGAATAATGTGTGTGTGTGTGTTTAAGTATGCTCCCTCTCTCTCTCCTCTTAACTAATTTTATTATGTAAATTAATAACAATATATTTATATTGGATTTTAATTCAATTTCTTTTTTTTTCAATTGTATTTGATTCTTTTCTGTACATATTTAATTGTACATGTTTATTTTTCATATTCTCCATACCATTTAAATTACTCTAATAGAATGCTTACACTTCTTTATATATCTTCTATATAT
>JAUCMT010000105.1:1002632-1017195 GCA_032357475.1 Enteromius thamalakanensis
TGGCTTTCAAATGAAAGATTGCTATCAAACAGCACACCTAGGTTCCTAACTGATGAAGAAGAACTGACAGAGCAGCCCTCAAGTGTTAGACAGTCTTCTAGATTATTACCTGTGGGTTTTTTAGGGCCAATAATTAATACCTATGTTTTGTCAGAATTTAAAAGTAAGAAGTTACTTGACATCCAATCTTTTATATCAACTATGCATTCCTTTAGTTTCTCAGTTTGGTGTGTTTCACCTGGCTGAGAAGAAATATAGAGCTGAGTATCATCATCATAACAGTGAAAGCTAACACCATGTCTCCTGATAATATCTCGCAAGGGTAACATGTAAAGCGTAAAAAGTAACGGCCCTAGTACTGAGCCTTGAGGTACTCATTACTGCACTTGTGATCGATATGATATGTCCCCATTGTACATATGTACATCATAACATATTCTGAAGTAACATACTCTGAAGTGCACTAAAGCAAATATTATTTTTGTTTTTTTTCACAAAATAATGGATGAGCTGAAATTAACTTCTGCGGCACATAACGCTTCACTTGTATTAAACCCAGAACAGTCTTTTAACTTTGATTCAGGCAGAGAGATGTAATGTGTAGCTATACGTAAACTGAATTTACCTTATCTGTGTTAAACATATGTGCATCTGTATCAAGCCTATACCGCCTTCAGAGGGAGAAGAGAGTGACTGGCTAACAGATGGAAAGAAAGTATATGCATCACATCCTCACATTGATACATACCTTATTTATGAAAGTCTTTTACACTGTGTCTAAACTCGAACGTTCCTGTTATAGTCACACTTTTGCAGTGAAGACAGTTTTGTTGATTTTAACCAAAGTGTTCTAGTCTGGACAAGTTATTTGCTCGCAATGCAGAAGAGATGTTACTCTGTGCACATCGAGCTGTTCAGACGTGACGTCAGTTTGTAGGCCGACACAGAAGGCTTGTTCACCATGCGTTCCCTCAGGAACTTCTAATGGGTTTTTAGAGTAGTGGTTTTGGATTTGTGAGTAAAATAAAGTTTGTGGTTAACATGACTTTAAAAGACTTTCCCGTTTCATTCCAGAACATCAATTACACACAGACCTCAACATGTGGTTCTCGAAATCACTGTGTGCTTTAAAGCAGAAGTTTTCTTTATAGTTTTATTTTTTTGTGACACATACAGTATCTATATATATACATAGATATATATATATACACACACTTTATTTATAGTATGTGTACTTGTACTGTATATACAGTTAGGAACATAAATATTTGGACAGAGACAACTTTTTTATTTAACTTTTTTTCATTTTGGTTCTGTACATTACAATGAATTTTAAGTGAAGCAACTCAGATGCAGTTAAAGTGCAGTCTTTCAGCTTTAATTAAGTGGGTTGAACAAAGAGATTGCATAAAAACTAAAGAACTAAAGCATTTTTAACACAATCCGTTCATTTCATGGGCTTGAAAGTAATTGGACAAATTAAATAACTGAAAATGAAATGTTCCTTTCTAATACTTGGTTGAAAACCCTTTGCTGTCAGTGACAGCCTGAAGTCTCGAACTCATGGACATCATCAGATGCTGGATTTCCTTCTTTTTAATGCTGTACCAGGTCTTTACTGCAGGGACTTTCAGTGGGCCTTTCTGTCCAAGTTTAATCCATGCTCAATTGGGTTAAGGTCAGGTAACTGACTTGGCCATTCAAGAATACTCCACTTCTTTGCTTTAATAAACTCCTGGGTTGCTTTGGCTGTATGATGTGGGTCATTGTCCATCTGTATTATGAAACAGGGCCCAATCAATCTGACTGCATTTAGCTGGATCTGAGCAGACAGTACGTCTGAACACCTCAAATTTTTTTCGGCTGCTTTTGTCCTGTGTCACATCATTAATAACCACTAGTGCCCCAGTGCCACTGGCAGCCTCCGCAGTGTTTTTCAGATGATGTGGTATGCTTTGGATCATGAGTTGTTCCACACCTTCTCCATACTTTTTTCTTTCCATCATTCTGCTAGAGGTTGATCTTGGTTTCATCTGTCCAAAGAATGTTTTTCCAAAACTGTGCTGGCTTTTTTCAAGTCCAATCTAGCCTTTTTATTCTTGAGGCTTATGAGAGGCTTGCACCTTGCAGTGTACCCTCTGTATTTATTTCCATGCAGTCTTCTCTTTATGGTAGATTTGGATATTAATATGCTTAAGCTGAATTTTATATAATAAGGCTTTACTGAATTTTTAACTTACAATAATTAAAAAAAGGTTTCCTTTAATTGCACCAGAATGTTTTTTTTTAGTTAGTGTGATCAGGCTTTAAAAAGTATGTTGTTGCTTATTGCACTCAAACATGTATGGGTATTAGTGATCCTTTCATATTTATATCCAGTGTTTATATCTAAGCAGATTCTATTTACTAATATAGACAATTCCCTCAATTCATTCTGTATGAGCCAATGGAGGATTAAGCCATAATATCATCTTCATATTATTTTCTCAGAAAGCTTGATCGGATAGATGAGAAAACACTTGGCACATGCACAAACGAGTTATGGAGCTCATGTACAGAGAAAGAGCTGCACCACAATGAAAGGTCACTAAGAGCTTTTCTACTCCATATGTTCTGACAAAAAATATAAACAGAGATTTAACTATCATGGAAAACCTGGATATAGATAGAAATCCTGGAAGGCAGTGAGATTTTTTTTTTAAAGAACTTAACCAAAAGCCACAATAATTAGATCAAAATACAATAAATACAGTAATATTTTAAATATGTTCAAATTTTCTAAATAATTGATTTTGTTTTAATTATTGCTTTACTTTTCACTGTCCCTTCAGAAATCTGTCTAATATGCAAATTATTTTTGGACTTGCTCTTTAGTTCGCAGATAATTAAAGAATGATCACCTTATTATTTTTTTTATTATTTTTTTTTTTTATTTCTATGCTACTGTGCGTTATTCTAAAAGTGACATTTTTCCATTTTTAAGTTACTGATGTCATTGCATAAAGGTTCTATCTCTGGTTACTCATAATTAATTTATTCCACGAGTGAACATATTCAATAATAGGAGGATTACTGAGATAAACAGAGTAGCATTAGTCTGGTCATGTGATCTCAACATGATGGTTTCCACATTGCGCCCTGCTCAAATCAAACAGCTTTTTATCAGGCTACCGATATGACTAGTCTGCGCACCACGTTCAAAAGCGCTATTAATTTATTCATGAAAAAAAACTTTGTAATAAGGGAAAAATGACTTAAGCCTATGCACTATATAAACATCTGACAGATTTTGGATTTGCTGGGGATCAAGGCTGTCAGTAAAGCGCGTGGGTTAATACGAAGCGCGAACCCGCTGAAGTCTCGCAGCTCCAGGTGTTTCTTTGATTCATGTTCGACGTATCAAATGCGCTGTTTGTTTTTGCAGGCGTAATTCAGATTGTATTCCTGGTCTGCGGAGCGTGAAATGCAGGAGCGCCACCTAATGGCAGGCGGAGGTAGAGCGCACTGTCACCTCTTTATTGTGTGGACGTCTCACTGGTGTGTGTGTGTGTGTGTGTGTGTGGGCTCGGCTATATGAATCACTCTCTCAGCCGGTGAGGGGGTGGTGTGTGTACTGACAGAGAAAGCAGATGTTCGCTGCTTTTGGAAGACACACAAAGTACTCAGATAGATAGAGAGAAAGAGAGAGGGAGACGAATCAATGAAGATGTTATAAAAACAGTAGAACCTTTTTATGATGGATTTCCGTTAAGCCGCAGGTGAAAATGAGAAAGTACACCACGGATATACAGTCTCTTTACATCTGCACAGACTCATCACAACCCTGAATAGAAGAAAAGAAAAACAAAAACAAAGCAAGAGGGGAAAAGACAAAGATATAGGAAAGTCAGTGCAATTTTCATGACCTCATTTAAGGTAAAACAGGACAAAGACATAAAATAATACTGAGTTATTACCTCTCGCACCACTATATACAATATACAGCTCAATTATAAAACAGAAACTTCTTGTCCTGGATATGGTTTTTCATCTTTGCTCATGGGAATTTATACAGCATTTAAGTAAAGTGAGAATGAACTATATATATGCTGAGTCCACATAAAACCCCCTAAATTAGTCTTAATTATCAGTGGGAAACTTGCTATTTTCTTAAAAGGCTTGAAACAGAAGTTGCAATCATTTTTTATTTCTTTTTGTGATGTATATCTGACTGAAATGGCTTCTTTAATGAGAAAAAAAAATGCTGGACAAGAATTGATTTTGTGGATCGTTGATGATTGCTAATTGGTGGTAGAGGGCAGAGGTTATATATTAATGTATCAAATAAATATATAAATATGTAAAAGGTCTACTTGTAATAAGGATCGTATAAATAATTTATAATAAACACTACAATAATCAATAAACCGCTACAATCAGTTGGGAGTATGTTGACTGCAATTTAGTTTGTACACATTTTGTGTGTCGGCAATGAAAATCAGTGACAGCTCAAATACTACTCATTTATGTTGACAAAGAGGTGTGCAATGCTAAAATATAAAAACACATGCTTTGTTCTTCATTATGTTGTATTAAGACTAAAAAAGCTTACTGTATGTCAAGAATAAGGAACAGGGTGAATTATTCAGTGAAACACATCACATATAACAGTTTTGCTATTGTTAACCAAAACTAATACTATTCAAATTCATGGTAACACTTTACAATAAGGTTCTATTAGTTAGTGTTAATTGATGTAACAAAGCTTGCATCTTGTGCATTTTAGTCCTGACTGTATACTGTACATATTATTTACTAGGAACATATTGATTTATTTACAGACATCTTATTGGCACAGATCCAATTTGCTTACAATTTAAGATGGTGTTTAATAATGACAAATTGATTCCGTTTCCGACACCATTACTGTGTTTAATAATGGAGTCTGTTGTCAGACCATTCATTTATTTTTGATTCCGAGCGTCTATCCTTTCTAATTACCTCTAATTGACTGGTGATCAGCAAGAGAAAATCCACACTGCCTTTTACGTTCCAGGGCTTCCATGAAAAGCAATGCGGTGCACCCACGTTATACAGACTCACACAGGCGCATGTGCCCTTCCTCATGCTTTCTTGTTATCCTTCTTCATCAGGGAGCTGGATCCATCACATTCAAGATAAAAGAGGGCACCTATCAAATTATGGAGACGAATGTCCTGTTTGCAATGCATTATACATGCAGAAAGAAAAAGAGACTGCATGTGAGAAATAGAAAAACAGGAAAGACATACTGTCCTTTATGAAAACACACACCTTTGTTTCAGTATTCCAGGAATCCCTCTATGAACCTGCTGGTGAAATCAAATTAGGAGAAAACTGCAAGGCCCCTGTCAAAGCACAACAAAAGGTAATTAATTCCGCAGTTAAAGCTCAAATGCAGTTTCAAACTCTTCTGTCAACGCTACGCCCGCAGCCCAGGATAATCGTTGCCAAATCAGCCACTATCTTTACTCGCATCTGCCAGTCAGTGTCTCAAAAAGTAACTAACTAAAAGTAGGTTAAGAAGCTAATGAAATCACTGAAGGAATGACTTTTTAAACACTTCTTGCATCTGCCATTGGTCGTTTCAACAGACAGCCCCGCCCCCAAATTAACAGTATACACATATTATGTGGAAAAAGCCCTCAAAATATTTTGAGGGTCCTTTAAACACATTGAGCTGTTGCACCTACTGAACATATCTACTAACTCTCATTAGTGTTCGTATGGTATGGTTAAGATTAGAATAAGATAACATGTGCTTACAAAGTTACTTAGGGGACCATCCAACCTGATCTCACGGCAATTTGTACATATTTTACAAGGTGGCTAATTCGTACAAATTTGTACGACCTCACTCGTACAAATTCATTCGATTTATTCTAAGTCGTACATATTTTACGACATGGCAATTCGTAACAATTTGTACAAATTACCTAAACACAACCCCGCCCCTAAACCTACCCATCACGTGATCGTACTAAATCATACGAGTGAGGTCGTACGAATTAGTACAAATTGGCACAAATTTGGCACCTCATACGAATATGTACGAATTGCCTGTGTTGGGCCATCACAAAAAAAAGAGTTATCAGATATTAATCAGACAGTGTACTAATATTAGTTAGTTGACTTGTGCAAAGTTACTTGTTGCCAACAGACTTTCAAGGGTCAATCAAAATATGCCCAAACTCACGGTTCTCATAAAAGAGTAGGTAAAAAGTACCCAGATAACCTCTTACATGATAAAGACAACATGGCAAATGTAGTAAATTCAGATTATAGTCATACTACATGTATATAGAACATACATTTTACAATGTATGGCAAAGGAATACTATGTCTGAAGTCATATGAAGTCAAATTTATCGAAAATTGCATCCTTTGTCCATGAATAACCTACTACAGTATTGCTGACAGAGGAAGGTCACATGACAAACAGAATTACTCCCTCGCAGTTATGTATCAATAATTGATTGATGTTTGATGCCGTGAAGGATAGTGTGTGCCATCACTTTTAGTTTTTTTTAAGATTGGCTTAAATATGTGATGTAAAGTTAAAATTCAATAATAGATGAACTGTAAAGACCAACTGATATTCGGTAAGATGAAAACGTCTTTTTCAATCATCGTTAACTCGACATCGAAATTTAATTTAAACTCGCACGGCAAAATCAACAAGTCTCTCCCCTACACATCTCTCGCCATGATGGTAAAAGTAACACTTTTATATAACAGGGCCGCAAATGAACCAAACCCACCCAAACTAACTTGAACACACATACACACCACTAAACATAAACATATTACCTAAACACACATAAAATCACTAATACAAAACCCCAACTGTCTTGCTTAAATGTTTTATACAATATATATGTATTAATGTTGTATTGTTGTTTATAAAGGATTAATTATTAATAAAAAACACCCCCACACACAAATACACTACTCCTAAAGCCATAATAAGCGGTATGTGTTGAAAAGGACCAATCACAAGAGCGATCTGACATTTTATCCCCGCCTCCAAAGTCTCAAAAGTGTACTTGTCGAGCTAGCAGGGGTTGAGCAGCTGAGAGAACAGAGAGTGTGCGCGAGCCCAGCTTATGTGACAAATGACAACAATGGCAACACAACAAATGCATTAGGCAGTCTGGCCTAGGCAGTCTGGTCATGGTCAGTGTCAAGTCAGTACTGCATGCATTGTAAATAGCACAGTCACTTTTGAACCAAATCATGTACCACATGAGCTTAAGTTGAAATCATTGCGAATTCTGCTTGTGGAAATCTTTCTGCCTCACACTAAATTCCTAATTGTGTATTGAAATGTGGGGATTTTGTTTAACGGCTTAACAACATGTAGTCCGAGTGTGATCTCATTTCTATATGCTGAGACATTCTTGAAATATATTTTACAACATTGTTAACAAACAATCAATATTGCCATATCTATGATAGCAGCATGGAACATCTGCACAAAGCATTGATTCAAACCAACATGGGGTCTTTGAATACGACCAGTAACACACGTCTCCAGCTTTCAAAATTTGAATACACAGATTATGAGTGAAGAAATATTGCCTCAGATAGGGTGTGTGTACAAAAACCAAACAATTGTATCTTTCTTTATACTGCGTGCATCTGTACTCTGTAATCTACATATAAAGTGAGTCCCATATTTATTGCTTCATTTTTGTTTCTGTGAAAAAACAACGGACATGATTTTGCTCATTCTGAATTCACGAGCAGGGGTTTTATTTTTATTGTGTTTGAGTTCATAAATTACAGTGTACCGGACTGTGTTTAAAGGCCAAAAGTGTATTTTCCATTATTCCATGAATTATGCATTGAAATAAAAGGTTTTGATTGCATGCAACTGATTATATATAATGTTACATAACAATATGCACTGATGCTGCGGGCTAGGTATGGGAAGCTTAAAATAAGCCTTATTTTTTAGAGCGTGAGGTAACATCAGTGGTCTTTTGACCCGTGATTTGACACTGTCAGCGAGGGAATTAACCTCATGATTCCGCTTGAAAAATGAAAAATATCACTTAAGGCTGTGATTCAAGCCTTTTTAGAGAGATAAAAGGAAGATGCCAACATGTTACGATTATAGCATGTTATATTCCTTCAGAGATATTATATAACGCCAAAAAGGTTTATCAAAATATGATGATAACATAACCGCATGTCCCAAAACATCTATCTCATCTTATCTGTGCTGACACCACATCTTTGTGTTGTCAGCAGTTCTGTGTGAACTGCAAAACTGGTCACAGTTGCTGCCGGACCAGAATTAACCCTTGTGAAATAGGGTTGGCCATCACTTTAGTATACTTGCAAAAAGATACTTATTGTGGGAATAATACACAGAAGTGTTAACGTTTTCAGAAACATTACGTGTTGTTTATAATTAAGTAAAAATGTATTACAGTTTCTATGTATATACAATGCAATCAGTAGAACTCCAGAAAAACTGTAATATTGTGAAATATTATTTACATTTAAAATAACTGTTTTCTGTGTGAATATATTTTAAAATGTAATTAATTGCTGTGATACAAAGCATTACTCCAGTCTTCAGTGTCACATGATCCTTTCACAAATCATTCTAATATGCTGATTTTTTATAATCAGTGTTGGAAACAGTTGAAGCATTTAAGCAAAATAGAAGCATTTATTTAAAATGGATAATAATGTTCTGAACTACTGTTACAGTAGTTTACTGTTTCAATGCTGTTTAAAAGTTTGGGATCAGTACATTTTTATTCTTTCTTCTTTGAAAGAAATTAATAATTTTATTAACCAAGGATCTATAAAATGAACAAAAAAAGTCTATAGCATAGATTTACATTTTAGAAATGTTTTATATTTGGTAAAAAATTGTTGTTTTTTACTTGTTCTTCATTAGAGAATCCTGAGAAAGCAAAAAAATAAATAAATAAAAAAATCACAGGTTCAAAAAATATATTTGGTTTCCAAAATTGAAAACTCTGGTAATAAATCAGCAGATTAGAATGATTTTAGAAAGGATCATGTGACACTGAAGACTGGAGTAATGATGCTTTGTATCACAGGAATAAATTACAATTTCACACAGAAAACAGTTATTTTAAATCTAATAAATGCAGCCTTGATGAGAAGTAGAAACATCTTTAAAAAACTTACTGACCCCAAATGTTTGAACGGTAGTGTATGTTACGTTTGAAATGCATAAGCTTAGAAAATATTAGAGTACACTGAAAAGTATTAATGGTAGACTAAAATATAAAATTTCTATTTATACTTGTATATTGTGCATTTGAATACACATTTTTAATGATGTTAAATAACACACTACAGTTAAAATGATAATAAATGACTTTATATGTGCTTATTGCTTGCCAACTCATCAATGTGTACTGTAAAAAACACAAAAGGCTTTAAAGTAAAACATTGATTATAACAATATTACAAAGTACACATGTTGTTCTGAAACATTGTAATGAAAAGTGGACTTGTACTTGTACACCACTTTTATGCCAAGAATAATTTGAAATACAAATGAATGCTGTGGCAAATATAATGTCCTTCATACAATCGCTCAATATAAGGCTGTTCGCAGAAATGATTTGTTTATTAATGTCATTAATAAAGCTTTTAATGAAGTAATCATTTTTTTTATGTTATATTCAATCATGTTATTCAAAGAAATGTTTGCAGAAACAGCAGAACGGCGCCTTTATTCTCATTACAGGAAAATATAATGAAGCGATTCAGTATTTAAACTCTATTTCAGTATTTTAAAAAAGTCTTGGGGCAGCGTTGAAAAGAAAGCCACGGGATCTCCAATGTGTGTGTGTCAGTAAGCAGCGCATTAATAAAAAAAGCTATATTAATATTGAATGGTAATGTAACCAGCAGGTGTGTGTATTTTAAGATCTAGACTTCATGTGACGTCCTACTAGTGGTGTCCCAATTGGTAGGGGAATATTTTTAAAATAAAATCATATTTAACTTGAATCCACAAGGAAAATTGTACTTTTGAGTGGAGAGAAATTATGTTTGCTGAAAGCACAGACCAACTTTGATAACTTTTTTCCCCCACCAGTTTCATTCATATTAATTTTGCATACTAAATAGCATGGATAATATGTAAATTAGGATTCAGCCATAGCCTCAACAGAACACTGGGATGTGGGGTGCATTATGGTCTGTCCTGTTATTTCTCAAAGCAAAAGGCCCAAAGGGTCGTTAATTCATCGTGGATTTAAAAGGGGATATAAATGGATGAGGAATTGTGCCATTTACTTAAGAGCAATTGTCTAGAAATCATTAACTTCAGCTCAATTAATTAAAGCTTTTTATTCATCTTCCCCAAATACTCCACAGAGGGAAAGAAAATATTAACAGAGCGAGAGAAATCGTTAGTTAAGCATAAAAGGCTTCATCACACAGATAATAAAATAGATTTAATTCTCGCTCAGTATATGCTAAACACCAGAATCATGACGCTAAAAAACCCAATGCAAAATCAAATCATCAGAACTTCTAAAGTTCATTGAGCTCGAGCACAAGAGAGATATCAAGAGCGGTGAGGGTGCTAAAATAAAGTTCAGTTCTTTCCATAAAACAATATTTTTTTTATATTATTGTCAATAAAATCCACAGTGCAAATTACAAGATTAGGCTTGAGCGCAAACACAGCACTCGCTTGGAATATATCACATCTGAAATATAATGAAATATATAATCTGTTTACAGGTTTATAGGATGTGGACATCTTGACGACGGGTTGTTGCCGGCACTCCGATTTACCCACAATTCCTCACGCAGAGCATAAAATGTCATAAAATATAATTCTTCAACTCCAGGTGTTGTTATCCTTGAATTCAAGCCATCATTATCAGAAAGTGATACTGATGCGTTTGCTTATTACGGTTTAAATCATGCTTATATTTTTATTATTGGTGTTCCACTCGAGGAGTAAGGTGGGGTATAAAACAACAGTGCACACTCAGACGTCTGACATTTTAGGGAGCCTTTTCAGAGTCATAAAGGTGCCGGAGAGATAAATGAGAGAGGAGAAAGAGTGCAAAGTGAATTAGAGAAAGAATATGGAAAGGGAAGAGTATACCTCACTTTCTTCTTATTACTGCAGTTATTGCTACTGGAATAAAAACTGTTGTTTCTTGGTATTACTTGGTTTTGCCAGTTTTGATCCTGTGATAGTATTTTGGTGTTCAAGTCATTTTTTTGTTAGAAACTTTACTATTTTTACATTGTGAATTGTCAACAGGTAAACACATTTCACCCAAACTGTTGTTAGTATTATATAATTATAATGAATAAATTAAATAAATTAATTGATTTTTTTTTTTTTTTGCATGCTATCCATAGTTTTCTTGAGTGTAATATAAAAACTATTAATGTGCAAAACCTATATCTACTATAAAATAAGAATTGTTGTAAAAATATGCTTGTAAAATGCAAAAACAACCTAAAATGTGTCTTAATAGTAAATAAAAATTGTGCATAACAACATAATATAGTGACATATGTTGACATTATGAGTGACACTGTGAGATTCACCCATTAATATTCCATAAATATGTTTGACCAGCTTTGTTTAACTTGTGCAAAATGTGCAATATTTTCTATTATATATTTTGTATTATTTAGTATATTATAATATTATATTATAAGTATATTTTGATGAGATTCACCCATTAAGACTAGATGAATATGTTTGACCAGCTGTAGGTGCTTTGTTCTTAAGTTGACAAAATTAAACATTCAAATAAGGAGGCAAAATGTGCTTATTTGTCATGAAAATAATACTCTAAAACAGACTTTTACTTCATCAAAATATACATTTTTGTTTTTTAGATTTTAATATAATTTGCATTTTGTGAGCTTCACCAACCGTATTTGATTTAAAGGATCCCCTGTGCATTATCATGAACAGCCCAGGTGAAGTTGAAAAAAAAGATTTACGAATGGATGGATTGAACAGACAAAAAAAACAAGCGTAAGGAGTCTCTGGTGAGAAGCCCAGTGTGTTTTATACAGCAGGTGTGTAGAAGACCTCTCCACTGGTCAGTCGGCGCATCAGCTCTTTCCATAGAAGGTCTCTCTCCATCTGCACTCCTTTCATAATACCGCGGTTCTCTTGTGCCCGACGGGACAAATAAGGAATCACCTCATTCACCGGTCCATAAGGAACGTACTTGTACACAGGGAATCCTGCTTGAGCTAGAGATATGAGCAGACAAAAAAGAATACCGATTTTAAAGTGTTTTACTGTATTTCTGAGGTTATCAATTTGACTGACATGCATTTTATAACTGTACTTTTAGTAACACTGTTCATCTTGCACTATTGTATAAAACCTCACAAAACTACTTGTTAATACTTTATGCTATATATAATAGCGCAAAATAAGATAGTGTTATAAATATATAACTTAAATATTACAACATATAAAAACTATAAATAAAACGCTATACATTTTTTTGTATTTTCATAAAAGTACACACATGTGCTTTTTTTCCTCTATTTATTACTATAATTTTAATGTGTATAGCATACGCAATTTTAATGTATAAAAATAATCCATAACTTAAATTAAAACATATTAGATAATTTAAATAAATAGTTGAATTACGAATATATATATATATATAAACACACCGTAAAAAACAGAACAGTAAATTTTATGGTAAAAAAACGGTAGCTGTGGTTGCCAGAATAAAACCGGCAACAATATTTTTTTTTGCGGTTTTACACTAAATTTACAGTTAAATACCATAATTTCTAATAATAAACCGTAATAACTGATATAATGTAAATATACCAACCTATTAAAGTAGTGAAATCTATATTGTACCTTTGATATACACTGAAACCTACCAAATGCAAGTGGTGATGAGAAAGTCATATGATGAACCACAACTCATCATAAGAAGCTTTTAAATAGTAGCATATATAAAAGTAGCTCAGTGTCATTCACACAAACATTAAACACCATCGTGGAAAGAATTATTAAACTCAAATGTGCAATAAATATTCATTTAACAACATAACATGTAACTTAGAAACCTAATAAACATAACTGATACGAAAAAAACTATGAAAAAAATTAGGAAAAATCATTACATTTAAACAAAATTTAAAATGCAATGCAGGGAATTCTTGGAATGTCAGTTTACTGTGTTTGCCTGTAAATTTAACAGGAATTTACCATTAACCATTTAACAGGTTTTTACCGTTGCATTTTCACAGTTTTTTACAGTTAAAACCACAACCATTTTTTACAGTGTACTATATATATATATTTATATATATTTATTTATTAGGGGTGTGACATCCAGGGCGCCGTTTCATCCTGCGGGACAATCCGCGTGAGGGGAGACGACAGGGAAGAGATCCACTATTTAATTTCATGGTGTATGTGTCACCAAAGACTTAGTAATATTAAGTAGTTAATATTAAGAAAAATGACAATAATCTCTCTGCTATACTATAAGTACTCAGCAATACTAAACTAAGAGATAATGACATCTAAATGGCTTTATAAATAATAAAACTTGTAATAAAATGTGATTTTTCTAACGCAATCCCACCAGAAGCGATTATATAAACACTACTAGCATGTGTGTGTTTGTGTGTTCACCTAACGGAAAGCTGATTTGGTCGCACATTCCCAGGAGCTGGCCGAAGTACACCTTCTTATCTGTGGGTGCCAGACCCATTTCATTCATCCTGTTAGAGCATAAACACACAGAGTGCCGTCACAGAAAGTGAAAAATGAGAGAGAGACCCCTTTGGCAAGGTCATTTAATACCGGATACATTCTGGTGATTGCTCACTCAAAGTTTTACACCCTCTTATCGGTTACAGCCATTACACGCACGAAGAAGACACATTCTGAGACACTTAAGGTGATATTAAGTGTGAATGATGTAAAAGGAGGGTAACTAGTGTGGACCTCCATATGAATCAGGCCCTGCTGACACTCTCTGACATTGTGACAGAGAATGTTAATGACAACGGTCACTGGCACACCTTTGTCAAACCAGGCTACACCCCTAAGGAGTGATTACAAAAAATTAATGATCGCACATTACATTATTAATTTACGCAAATTAATTTACTCCCAAAGGGGTCCAAATGTTCCTGGTGATGCAGGGAAGGACCTGATATCAAAGAATTACACTCTAAATGTGAATGCTTTTTGTTTTTGATTTTTCTGCTCAACATCTCTTCACTTTATGTCCAAAGGTTGATTTTTATTCAAATTGACAAAGGTCAAATTTACTTAATTTCATGATTGAAGGTTTATGACTTTTTAAAGAGAAAGAAAAGCATTTTGATCAGAATTGATCAAAAGTGAAATTGAATTAAATCTATTTCAAATAATGTTCTTTTGTTAACTTACTATTCTTAAAAAAAAAAAAAAATTATCATTATTTTCCTCATAAATATTAAAGAGGTCAAGTGATGTGATTAGGTTTTCTTTCTCTTTGGAGTGTTACAAGCTGTTAGTTCATAGATAAGA
>JAUCMT010000105.1:1017295-1041047 GCA_032357475.1 Enteromius thamalakanensis
ACCTTTGTGGGAAGTATTTGTTTCATGCTTCCAAGTCTGTGTGGAGATCGTTATCACGGAGGACCTGCCAAGCAGACCCAAAGCTCACCTGGATACACTCACTTGAAAGAGCACTCACCTGCACCACAAAAGCCTAGAACTAACCTAGCACAGTTCACTAGAACCACACGTGAGTTGGATGTCACTTACCTTTGTATACTCACCGTCCAAACTTACTTGTCTTCACAGACTACCGTCCCGAAGGCTCGCCTTTTACTGGAACCATCTGGAAAGGAATAAAGTTGGCATTAATATCACGGATGTGTTCGTCATGCATAATATGGATGGAAAGGATTAACTCACCAGCCATTCTCTTGGAAACTTTGAACTGTGTGTAGGCTGCATCGCTAAACGGAGTTCAGCTCATCCCATACTCAAAGACTTTCAATAACATTCAATAAAACTCCTTTAACTTACCTTCTCATCTCCTCCTCCTTGCACTGAGCGTTACAGACACTTTATAGTTAATTTCAAATTAGTTTTTTTATTTTTAGATTTATATTTTACAACCACAAATTACGATATTTTTGATAATATCTGGGAGCTATCAGACCCTCCAAAGTCAGCCACCTAACTGAAATGATCCTTTTTTTTTTTTTTTTTGGGCAAAGAAAATTCTTATGGGTCTTATGGGTTTGGAATGACATGAGTGTGACTAATTAATGACAGAATTTTTATTTTAGGGTGAACTAACCATTTCCTTTTAAAATTCAGATTTGTTAATAGTTTGAAATTGAATAAATGTAACCAGGTTTCTATGACTGTTTGAAAAGTTGTCGTGTGTGTGTGTGTGCGTGTGTGTGTGTGTGTGTGTGTGTCTTTCCAAAGCTGCTGTGTAAATGGGTATTTGTCTGATACTGTGGCTAAAGTTCACAGACTGAGTGAGAAGGTACAGTAAAGCGGCGCTGAGCAGCAGCGATGGAACAGAAATCCAGCTGTAAGTGAACTTTTCTTCTGTCTGAATGTGTTGAGAAAGGTGTCTGAAGGTGTTAATATAATTAGCATGCAAGGACCGGAATAGCTTGTGCTTTGATGAATTATTAAAAATTGCAGTTTTCTGTAGCACACTACATCATCTTTCAGATTAATTGTGAGTCCAAGGCTGTTGCTTGTGTTCACACTGAATGTCACTTTTGTCAAATGGGTTTATTGTAATGTTTAAAGTTTGCTGATCATTTACAGCTTGCAGTCACTGCAAAAATAACTATTTCCATTAAACGGATATATCTCAGTTAATTTCGTCCCTCATAAAATACAGTGCGTTTTCTATTAAATCACAGATATTACGTATTTCACAAAATCACATGATTGTACATACCACAAGTGAGTTATTCACACATTTAACAGGTTTTGAAATACTTCAAATTGGGTAGACTTAAACCTTTTGCTCTTTTTAGATGATATATGAAACATGAGCAAAATTATGCTTTGACATCTATTGTTTATATTTCAATCAGTGTAATTTATTATTGTATAGTGTTTGATATTAACATTTAAGTTTTGTTTTCGTTTTTATTTTATTTTGTTATTTTGTGTTTTTCATTTTATAAGTTTTTATTTATGTTGTCTTAGTTTTATTGGTATTATTTTTTTTTTTTTTTTTTTAGTTTTTTAGTTTGCATTAAAATTTTTGATAACTTGTTTTGTTGTGGGATTTTGCATTTTAATTATTATTTTTTTTTTTTAAATATATGTATATAGTTTTTGTTGTGTTTTGGTTCTGAGTTATTTTCATTTAATTAACGTATTACGTAGTAACGTATTTGTTTACACGTTAATTACTTTTTGGCGTTAATTACATTAATTTTTTTAACGCATTTCACGCATGCGCTGTGTGACGAACAATTTGTCAGGAAAGTGGGACAATTACTTCTAGTACTACTAGTAACTGCACTTTGCATCAGTGACACGTGGGTACTGAAATATTTTATGGTGACTGTATTAACAACTGAGAAGCATCATTTTGCGAAGGTTTGTAAACAGTTCCTGTCTGTTGGACGTAAGTTGGGGCAAGACGACAACCATCAGGACTGTCAGTGCACACAACATGGTTGCCACAATTCGTCTTACACTCTATAAACACATGAACTGTGACACTCACATGCTGCTTGCGATGGTTTCAGTTCAGCTGTGCGCTACAAATGCTGCCAGTGTGAAGGTGGATTCACACGGGGCGTCAGCGCTTCCCGTTGAATTTGAATGAGTGACGTCAAGCGTTGCCGAAAAGCATTGTGGATCCGTCGGCGTCGCTTAACTGGCTTTGAAAAATTCTCAACTTCTGCTGCGAGCAATGCCACCGAAGCGCCTCCGACGGAAGCGTCAGCCAATCAGGATCGTTCTATGCAAATACAGTAGCCAGGCGGCAGCCAGTCATGTCCATCATGTTCAAGAGCAGCCAACTGTCTAATTTCATTGGCTGACGCTGCAATGACCAGGTGTCAGTGCCAAACTTCAGCTATGCCCTCCTTCAAACTTTGGCGCCCATGCCCCATGTGATACACAGGGCGTCACACACGGGGCGTCCGCGTCAACGCTTCCCATTAGGTGTGTTCGAGATGCACTACACTAGCCTGCCGCCGGCTGGCGAGAGCAGCCCTTTGCAGTCGGGGGAGGAGTAAAAGAGACAGCCGTCAGGTCGGACATTTATAGGTCTCCATAGTGACTTTTATGTAATGCAATATAACTTTCATTATTTGTATCTTTGTTTCGTAGTTATCTATAGGATCTAAGCAGTAGTGAAGCCTCTCCCAACATACATAAAAAAACGGCCTCTGGTGGACCAGTTTTTGACTCTTATACAATACGAATATATATATTTACCATATCGCCTAATCTTCATTTTCATAATGAATGTTTTGTTTGAATATCAGATATTCGATATAAAGATTGATTACAAATTATTGACGATTATTGATGTGCAGCACACATCATGCTTATAAAACACATAATCTGACCAATGAGAATAAAGCATGTCGTCATCAAGGCTTTCGCAGCCGATTTTGAGAAACTGGAGCGCCTGACCTGTGCGACTGCTCTTGTTTTGCTCTCGCGGTACTTTGATGGCACATGTGATCGAAAGGCGGATGCAGCGCCGATCAAAATCGGACAAATAATCTTACCAGAATGCATTGTTTTGTAAGTCGGCAGCCGATTTCTTGCGGCGCCGCATGAAGTCGAACACACCTATTGACTTTGAATGGGTGACGTCACGCGATGCCGAAAGGAATTGTGGATCCGTCGGCGTCGCTTCACTGGCATTCTGCCGCAAACAACGCCAGTGAAGCACCTCCAACGGAAGCGTCAGCCAAACATGATCACTCTATGCAAATACAGCAGCCAGGCTGGAGCCAATCACGTTCATCCTGTTCAAGAGCAGCAAACTGTCTAATTTCATTGGCTGACGCTGCTATGGCCAGGTGTCAATGCCAAACTTCAGCCACGCCTTCCTTTAAGCGTCGACGCTGACGCCCCGTGTGAATCCACCGTAAATGTGAATGCTTTTTGTTTTTGATTTTTCTGCTCAACATCTCTTCGCTTTATGTCCAAAGGTTGATTTTTATTCAAATTGAAGGTTTATGACTTTTTAAAGAGAAAGAAAAGCATTTTGATCAAAATTGATCAAAAGTGAAATTAAATTAAATCTATTTCAAATAATGTTCTTTTGTTAACTTGCTATTCTTAAAAAAAAAAAAACGTTTTTTTATCATTATTTTCCTCATAAATATTAAAGAGGTCAAGTGATGTGATTACGTTTTCTTTCTCTTTGGAGTGTTAAAAGCTGTTAGTTCATAGATAAGATCCCAAATTCTCAAAACCAAAGAGATATTCTTTATAAAAGTTATGACTTGTCCACACCCCCCTAAAATGCCCAAATGTTTACGCACAGAAAGAAGGCGGAGCTATTATTCTTGCTGTAGTGTGGTTGCCAGCGCCATGTTCTGGAGATGCTGTGTTTCATACTGAAAGTGAAACTACTTCCCTTGTGCTTCCCAAAGAGAACAACTAGAAATTAGTGGTCAAGTTGTGTTTACAACACTATTCAAGAAGTTCAACCCAAATATTCGGATGCGTTCAGCGCATTTTACGGAAAACTGTCTCCTGAACCTGCAGAGGAGTCAATGTTAGCTGTGGCCAGAGAAATTCTACCTCTGCAAGGACAGTCTGCAAGTACCTCTGTTTTCATATTTAAAAGATTTGCTGCATACTATTCATACGAATTTTGAGTAGCGTAGAGTAACGCTTGTTGTTTGTTGCAAGTAAAAAGTAAAACTTTAATTTCAGCTGCCATCATTTTCACCAAAAAATGAATGAATATGTATTTACATTTGTTTATGATGGTTCAAATACTGTATATACACTGCCCTCCAAAAGTTTGGTAGGCCCAAGAAAAGTGACAATATTGGCATAAATTATTTTAAATTTGTGAGGGACAGCACAAACTACGAATGCATACTTAAATACATAAACAGTTTATACATAGAAAATACTTACATTTCCGATTCATATTCAATATCCACCATTAGCAGCTATTACAGCTCTGCATAATCTAGGCCTCCGAGCTATTCAAACATTGACATGATATCTTACTCCAAGCCTCCTGAAGATGATTCACACTGGTTGGACACTTCTTGCGAACATCACGGCCCAGTTCCTCCTATAGTGGCTCAATTGGGTTGAGGTTTGGTATATATTGCTATTATTATGTAATCAAAATGAAAATTATGACTGCTGGTCTTTAGTGATACTTTTTAAGTTACTTTAATGTGTTTGCACTAACATTTGATAAGGATTTATGCTGATATCATCCAAAACCACACTTTGCAAGAGGGGTTTCCAAACATTTGGAGGGCAGTGTAATAAAGGAGAAAAACTTACCTTCTGAGTGTATGTTTAACAGTGTCTATATTGTGTGATGCCACCATGACATTTGCTTTCTTATTCTGTTCGATCTCCTCCAGCACGTAATCCAGGCACCTGAAAGACACCAGCTGCTCATAAATCATCGTGCTTTTGGTCCACACTTTCAGCCAACATGACTGTTGACCGCCAAACACAAAAGCTTTTGAAAAGATCTGATTTATTTTGAAAGCTGTCAGAATGTGCCTTAATCATAAGAGGTTTACCTACAGCGAGATAAGCCCAGACTCTAGATAAATCTCTCCTGCCTCTGAAACATTCTGTCAGCAGGGACCGTCTGAATAAAGCACAGTTCAGGGGAAGTATGATGTTCTGATAAGGACCTATATGTGACAAGTATCTTAGGACTGCTGATCTGGATTCAGAACCTTCTTGGCAATGTCATTTTGTTCCTTAAAGAGAGGCCAAGTGAACCTGACCCCAGACGTCCCATTCCTGTTTTAAAACATTTTCATTAAATGAAGAATTTTTAATTATTATCAAGAACAGCATGTTTCCCAGCTAGATGGTTTCAGTTAACTCAAAATGGCATACTTTTTAATTTCATTTATTTTATATAAAATAAGATATTTTTTGTCATCACAAATTACTGTAAAAGTTATGTAAACTTATAGGCCATAATCATTTCTGGTAAGAGTCAGGAGCTAAAGGCCGATGGGTAATGATGTCATTTTATGGATAAGACTGACCTCATGAATATTAAATAAACTTACAATGAATGTGCTTTTCTAGACTATTGATTAGGTAACATATCTGGAAATGGCATAAATTACATAAATTATTTAAAGTTAGACCAAACAAGCATTCACATATGTAAAAAGCTAAAAAAAAAATTTAAATTAAACAAAAATAAGAAGAAAGTCATCACTAATTTTTTTTTATACATAATTAAAATCTATTTCTAATTAGGTTTCTATACTCTCATAAAAAATGTGATTCATACAAAAATATTTATTACAATTAAATAAATATATAATGAATATATATTTCTCTACTTAATCCAGTGTCAAAATTTTTTTTTTTTTTAAATCATAGTCCAGTAGTCGAAAAATGACAGCAAAAGCTACATAAACGTACTGGTTGAGTTCTGGTAAGAGTTTAAGAGCCAGAAGCCAAATACTGGCAGCTCATTATTTGGATAAGACTGAGCTAATGAATATTTCACTAGTTCCAACTTCCTCTGCGCTAATAAATAATAGCTTGTTTGGAGGACGAAGGAAGTGGGGAATGCGGAACAAATTAGATCTGGCCATGGCTCGGGTGGTGGAAGGGGGAGGCGGAGGAAGACAAAAACGCAGATACTAAGGAGAGGAAGTGGGAGTTATTTTAAGGTGGCGGAGATGAGTTTGGGGGGGTAATTAATAAAGAGATTGGTAGCAGCTGTTATCGTTCGTGCATGGTCCTCCTGAAATTCATTGTATTAGTTGAATCAGCTTATAGTGACTGCCCAGTCATGTTAGTTCTTTAAATATTCATGAGAGGTTGTTTATATTCTATTAATCTAGAATCAAAGTGCTATATCATGTAGATATTAAACATTACTGCAAATTAAATCCTATATCTAAAATATGGTCTTAACGTGAGCTAAGACATACAGGACACGTTTTGAAGACGATGTGGGCTGAAAGTGGGAGTCCATGGCCACACTGCATTAGTCTCTATTGGAATCAGCTGTGAGGGTTAGAGGAGTCTCGTGTGTGTTTTTTGCTAGTAGCTCTATTTGTTTTGCGTGGGTAAGTGACCGTTAATGGAGATGCTGCCCAAGAAGAGCTTTCAGATGAGTCACTTAGGAGGCTCCATTTCAGTTCTGATGCTGGTTAGAAAGTAGAAGCCTTTGTAGAAAACAAGGCCGCTCGCTAGGTTTTGGAACAGACTTCAAGCGTGAAATTTGCATGGAAGAATTTGGAACATTTCTTGCCTGTGGTACATTCTGTTAGTGGACTCATAGTCTGGGTTGATGGGGTCTTCGTATCCAATCTCTGCAGCTCGGCTTCTCTCCTGGTACATGTAAGCCCCCCTTACCAACTTGGCACCGAAACACCACCCCTCCCTTCTTGATAGCTCCACATCCACGGACACATTATCAAATGCCTCCTGAGAACAGAGAATTCATTAAACTGCTACAGATAACCTGATTTTGTATGAATGGCATATATAATGTAAACAAACATTTGCAATGCAGACCTCCCTCTGAAACCAAATCGGTTATTCATAAATTGGCATGGTATTGAAATGAATGCTGTGGGGACTTTTTTTTAATATGTAAGAGGTTTGACAACTTTAAAAGAATAGTTTATTCTAATATGAAACTTGATAAAAATGTATTCCTCTTAGGCCATCAAAGATGTTCTTGCTTTAAAAGGAACAGATTTAGAGAAATGTAGCATTACATCAACTTGCTCACCAATGGATCCTCTGTAGTGAATGGGTGCCGTCAGTATGAGAGTTCCAATAGTTGATAAAAACATCACAATAATCCACACCACTCCAATCCATCAATAAATATTGTGTGAAGCAAAATAAAATGCTGTATGTTTACAAAAAGAATAAAGATTTATTTTTTTAAATCATTGCTTCCAGTTAAAGTCCACTAAAACTCCACTAAAGAGGTTGTCTCGCCTGAATCAGGAGAGAAATATACATAGATCAAGCACCATGTATAAGTGTTTAAAACATTATAAAACTGTTCAAAATTAATATATGTCAGATAGGACAACAGGGGATGGACTTCACTGGAGGAAAGCATTATTATTGACTATAGAGTCATATTTTGGTGGTGGTTTAAAATCATTAATGTGTCTTAATGTTGGATTTACTTCCTGCAAACACTCCACTTTTCACTTCACAGGACATTAACCGATAAACTAGATGATGTGTTTATCCGCTGTTTGGATTCTGACGGCACCCATTCACTGCAGAGGAACCATTGGTGGGCAAGTGATGTGATGCTACATTTCTACTCAAGAAATAAATTCATCTACATTTTGGTTTGTCTAAGGGTGAGTAAATTTTAATCAAATTTGCATTTTTGGGTGAAATATTCCTTTAATAAAAGTAATCTACTGTAATTGCTAGAAAATGAGAGCAGCAACAGGTTAAAAAAACAAATTGCATCTGCGTGTAAGCATTATTACATTCAGAAATAAATGTAAAATACCAGTAAATAAATACTAAAAAGGTTTGCAAATATTATAAACATGTATTTTAGTGTCCCTAATTTGGCAAATATGCCATACAAATATTTTTGGGCGGATGTATCTCATTCAGCAGCACAAACCAAATCCTAATAATTTTGGAATAACATTTGCAGCAATGTTATATTCTGGAAAATATGGCAAATATAAAGGTCTTAAATTTTATAGTAGCCTAAATGCTTTATAAATGCTAAAGAAAATGGTCGTAAAATAGTAATTATTACCATGACCAACATTATAAGCAGACCCTAAATTATATAGTATTGCAATACAATGACAGATTTCACACAACACAGGGTTATATCAGTTTTGATGCTGCATTGTCTTTAATGTTATCCTGATGTAATACTGTGGCATGTTTTCTGCCCAGCATCTAACTGTAAATAAATCCCAGAATATCATCATGTAATCCACTTTAACACCCTCTAAAGGTGTCAGACGTGTGTGTGTGCATGTGTGAGGCTCACTTTGAGGTAGCACTGATAGGTGTTGAAAACGACAGCTTTGTCTCGGTTGAAGATTCTTTTCATTTCCAAAGTGAGTCTGCTGATGGCAGGCTGGAAATACGTCTGTTCGGCGTCCACCATCAGCCTGACGCCATTTTCCACCGCATGCTGTTCAGCACACGAGAAGCAGGCGGTGAGTTAAAAACACATTAATCAGCTGACAAAAAAAAGATATCACCACAGACAGCGCGCCATTTTAATTGATGTGGCAACAGTCATTCCTGATACAACCAAGAATTTGTCAACAAATAATGATGCTATAACCTCTGTTATAATAATGACAGTGACACAGTGGTGCTAAAAAGGATTTGGACATTTAAAAATGTTTCAGTGTCATTGCATTAGATAACAAAATAACAAACCAAGCGGCATTACCTACACTACTGTTTAAAAGGGTTGGAAAGGTTTCTTACAGTAAAATACAGTAAAAATGATAAAGTTAAATATTAATATACAATAAGTGTTTTCGCTAATATTTAAAAAAAAAAAAAAAAATTATTCATGTGATGCAAAGAATTATTATTACTTTAGTCTTCAGTGGCACATTATCCTCCAGAAATCATTCTAATATGCTGATTTGAGGTAACATTTCTTATTATTATCAATGTTAAAAACAGTTATGCAGCTTAGAATTTTTGTGGATACCATGCTTCATGTTTTCAGTGTTTTTTGATGAATGGTAAGTTTATTATAAATGTCTTTACTGTCACTTCTGATAAACTGAATGCATCATAGCAGACTTTTTTCCAGACCAAAAACAACAACAAAATGTTAACTTTTAACATCGGAAATTATATTGGCACAAGTCGCATTGCACTAGTCGCATTAGAATGAAAAACATTTTTTTTTTATTCTCCAGGTAACCAATTTGGTGAAAGACTGTTATATGCAATCTCTAAACTTTGTTTGATTTGGTACTTCCAGGCTGAAAAACAGGAAGCCTTGAGTCTGCCGTGAGTCACACAGCTTGTACCAGCGGCCTTTTACAGTGCGACATAAACCCGATACATGTTCCTTGCATCAAGTTGACGGGGTGGAACAGCTCTCTAACCTCCACAGTCTGCTGAAGGCTTTCTCAAAATCGATCTCTGTTACATTCTTCATCCATGACTGTCTGTTAGACTATGACCTTCTGCCACTCCGCATGAATACCACAGGAGAAATATAAGAGGAACACAGCCAATGAGCGCACCTTAGCCAAGACGTCCAGTCGCTGAAGCATCCTTTTCATTTGCCTTTCCTCTTCCTCTGTGAATTTGGACAGAAGAGACTCCAACTCACCAGTCTGTTGAAATAACGAATTAAAAATGGAATGAAATTCAGTATTTGAACAGAAATGCAGAAATGCAGAGTGTGTTTTTATTTAAGAAGTGAATCTTACTATTATTAATTATACTTTACGGACAGTTTATTTGTTTATTTATTTATTAAACAGATGTTTTTAAATTAATAATCTTTATTTTTGTATTGCATTATCTTCTCCTTATTCTATTTTATTATGCAATAAGAAAGGCATTCATAGGTTGACTTCCTAAAGTCATAAAAATTGTGCCCAATTCTCAGCAAATATATTAGTTTGAAGAGAAAGTAAATATCTGACTGAACAGAAGAAGAGCGAGCTGTTTTGGAAACCTGGCTGGAAACAATATTTATTAGAGCTGCTTGTTAATTGAACTGAACTTTTATTTAGTAACAATTAGTGACATCAACAACTGTTACTTCAGTATCACTTGTATTATTGTTTATTCACATTTTGAATTAGATTTTTCTTTTATATTTCTAGTAGTGTTGTCAAACGATTAACCGCATCCAACATAAAGTTCTTTCTTTACATAATACATTTGTGTATACTGTGTATATTTATTATGTATAGAAATACAAACACTTGCATGTATGTATTTAATAAAAAATATTTTACGGTTATATATTAAATATATTAGTATATATTTAATATAAATATAAGAAAATAAATATTATAAATGCATGTGCATGTAAATACTTTCATATATATATATATGGACGTGATTAATTGTTTGACAGCACAATTTTTTTTTGTTTTCGGTACACTGTTTATGTTCAAATCAAAGCGTAACCAATGAAAACTATGTATGTGTAAATACATTGCATACAATAAAGTCATTATTTTTGTTTTCTCTGCGCACAAATAGTATTTTTGCAGCTTCGTAAAAGTACGGTTGAACTACGTATGTCACATGGATTATTTTAACGATGTCCTTGCCGTGTTTCTGGACCATTATTGTATATAAAGGATTCTTGCTGTCTATGAAGTATTGTAATTCATCAAAAATATCTTAATTTGTGTTCCAAAGCGTTTGGAGTGACATAAGGGTGAGTAATTGTAATTTTTGGGTGAACTATCCCTTTAAGTTGCACTTTTAAGTTATACAAAAATAAATATATAAATAAATAAAAAATAGACTACTTTCTGTACTTGTGATGGAAGACATTTCTTTATAATCGAATTACCTGGTAAAAGCTCAAAACTGTGAAGGGGCATTTGCAGTGTTTATAGAACCAATTAGACCATGAGAAATCGATAACCCTCTTAATTTATGCTGTGGTTAAGGTTTCCATTTCCTGCTGTCTGCCTACCTGCAGGTTCGGGACAACCAGTAGATCAGATATCTTCGTTCTCTCGTCGATGAGGCGGTTCCAGTCCAGCATGTCCACCATGCTTTGGGGAAGAAAATAAAACACAGCATTCACTATCCAGCTGCTCGACACAAATGATGTTTCTTGAACATCAAAGGATTTGCATGCATCATTACGGAAGTGGTCGATTCTGCTGCGCAAAGTGCTCTTATATGAGTTTAGCTTCTCAGGGGTTTCGTTTACTCGAGGGGGGTCAAGCAGAGTAATGGAGCACCCGTGGAATAGTCCTTGAGTAGCTCTCCTCAGTTCATCAGATAACTTCATTGTCTGCCATTGATTGGGAAGATTTACAAGTCTGAGTGTCAGAACAGCTACGGGAAACTGGTGTTTCTCACCCTGATGAGTGCAGTTGTCCATCAGAGAAACAGCTCTGAATGTTGCCTTGAGCTCCCAGTCTAGCTAGACATGTCTGCAAAGAAAACACACACATTTCCATTCATCAGACCAAGCGCTCCAAAAAACGATTAAAGGATTAAAGGGAGAGTTCACTCAAAATTAATCCAAAGTCATACATTCTGAGGAATCAAGGGTCAATTCATGTAGTACTGTTCACCCAAAAATGGGAATTTGCTGATTTCTACTGGATCTGTGTATATTTCTCTTTTGAGAAGTAAAAGGAGAAAGTAATAATATAGGCAGAAGTCCAAGCAATGGTTTAAAATCATAAAAGTTTGAATAATGGATGTTTGTCATAAACATGCAGCTTTAAAAGACAATGATGGACTGGAGTGGTGTGGAATTCTTTGGATTATTGTGATGTTTTTAATCAGCCGTTTGGATTCTGACAGCATCCATTCACTGCTGAGTAAGTGACGTGATGCTACATATCTCCAAATCTGTTCCATCTACATCTTAGATGTCTTGAGGACGAGTACATTTTCAGCAGATTTGGATTTTTGGGTGAACTATTCCTTTAAGCTTAGGTTTCTCTACTGGAAATAATCACGTATAAATGTCTGCTAAAAACTACTTAATTATTTATTGTCATGTTAATTAGATTTTGCCATTAAAATGAATGCAGCTTATACTGTACAGTCGCTGCAATATCGCCTCCAGTTGCTTGCTGTAGATCAGATTTGTTACAGTCGCCTTACAGTCTATTGCAGTATTAAACACACTTTAGTGTTGGTTGATCTGTGCGTTTGGCCGCAGTTTGAACCCAATTCGTACCTGCAATTGCTCTAGATCCAGTTTCTGCTCCAGCACCTCCACGCCGTCTTTCCCCTGCTTGGCAGCCAGAAAACTGAAAAAGCGTCTCCATTTCACCAGCACCTCGGAGAACTGGAGCTACAGACGCCCGAGGGAAGGATGAGGAGCCTGTTTAGTTCACCAAGGTGACGGATTTTAACCCGTGTTTTCTGATGAATGAACCCTGCCTGAACCTCAGTCTTACCAGGAATTGTGGTCGCCCCAAGGCAGTCATCTTAATAGCCGAGAAACCGTCTTCAGAACTTCCACCTGAGCAGGCAGGTGATTTTCTTTTAGAGTTATTTTAGAGGTAACGGCATCAATGGAAGTGAAACTGCCTTTTTTTTAGGAGCAATTTTCCAGGAACGCTGAATGAATTCTATGCAGTTATACTTAGTGTTGCCGGTGCATTACAATGGGTGTTTCTCCAATAGTGCTGGCATAATGGAAAACCTGTGCTGCATGCACATTCACAAATATAAAAGCTTTCAAAAGTTGGTCAGCTTCCATGTTTTCTTGGCACTCTTACACATATACTAAAAATACATACAAAAAATCTGCATGGCACACAACAAAGATTAAAAGGAATAACAGGATAAAATTTTGCACCACTTTCCACGAATAGAGTACATTTTAGTGTGATGTAATTTTTGTACAGGGGGCTTGAGGTCAGAGATCTGATGGAAGTCAGAAAACAATGTTCAAAATCAACTTATTGCCAGACAATGCTGTTACCTTGAGAGTAGAAATGTTCCTGACCCCTTAAAACTGGTAAATGGCATTATCTCACAAAATGAGGCTTGTGCATTTATGTTTCCTTTCAAAACTTTGATCTTGGATAATAGTTTGGCATACACACCTTATACAGTAACTCTTAATTCTGACACTGACACTAATGTAGTAACATCATTTAGACCCTGTCTATAGATTAATGTGATTAATTCTCCTTTTTTGTCCATTTTCTGCCTAATAACACCAGGCAAAAGAAACTGAAATTTTGACTTTTAACTTCATTTACATTTATTTGAATAATTTTTAATGTATCTTTGTCCTTTTTCTTAAAATAACTAAATTTCATTTAAATTTAAATAGTTTAAATAGTAAAAATAAATCTACATAAATAAAAAAATATATATCTTATTTAAAATAAATAATGCTATTTTTGCCCTAATGCAGAGTTTCTGTTTGTTTAAAAAAAAAAAAAAAGTTTAAAACCAAGCCGATGAAAGCAGTGCTGAATAATTAGGGGCCTTCGAGTCAAAAAAGTAAAGAAACACCATTTTTAAAATATTCAGACAGACATCTAAAAAGTGCAGTAAGTTCATGTAAGATAAAATGAAAAATAAACACATCATATAATATTGAGTTTTTCCCTTTTAACATTATGAAGGTCAAATAATAAAATAAGCCCTGCTTTGTAACCTATTAGTGGAAAGTGCACTGCAAGCTCCTGGCTTTGGTTTTGCTTGTAAACTGACTCCAATTCCAAAGTTAATTACTAATCAGCTTTAATAGATGGTGTGTTACCCGAGGCTTTGATGCATTTCAGGAAAGTCTCCATGTGTTGGTCGCATTTGGCCTCATCGCCATAGAAATAAGTACGAGCGCTCGTCACGCCTTCACGGCGATCACCGAACCTCCGATGGGCTGTGAACTTCTTCTCCCGCTGGTCAGCTCCTGAAAATAATGTCCAAAAGGGAAAATTTGACCTTTTGCTTCAATTTTACAAAAGAATTAAACTGTTAAAATGGTGCACATACTCACCAGGGCTTTCTTTTTCTGATGTAGACATGCAAGATCTATCAACAAATAGAAAGGCATTGGCATTTTTAATAAAACAGGGGACTAATGAAACCAACTACTTGTTCTTTAGGTCTTTTTAGAGACCTTTAGCCAACAAAATGAAGAAACAGCAGTTTCTGTAGAGAGGGATCAATAATAACTGCAGAGGCTGCTATGAAGTCACTTTACTGTGGTGCACTTCTGCTATTTGTTTCCCTTCTATATTTCAGGGTCAGCACTTAGAGTCACACACTGACTCCAGCCTGACGTCTATGCTTATACCCGCATGCATTTAAACTCTCTGCTCCGCTCAGTCCAGGCATTCAAACCAACTCAAAGGTTACACAGCCACACGGGGCAGTGATTTGTTTAGACCGAGCTCCTGTGTTCTCCACATCCTTCGAACGACACCAACGCCTCCGTTCTTCCCCGTCCACTGCATGGGGCGGTTCAGCGGAGACAATGTTTTGACGTCTGTAATGCTCCAACAGGAAGGAACGTAGAGATGTTGATGGGGTCATTGGCAGACTCAAGCCCTTTCAGACTTAAAGTGCTCAATTAATGCTTGAGCCTCTGCAGCTAAACCAAAAAAAAAATATGCATGCAACATATGAATGATAGTCACCAGTTTTTGACCAAGAACTTACTCCGATCTCTCCGCTATTTGCAAGAGAAATTCTGAAGTGAAAAAAGGACCCCCCCCCCCCTTTATTACAAAATAAAGTTTGTTTAATAATGTGTGTACTGTGTATATTTTTATGTATATATAAAAACACACACAAAGCATATTTTGAAAATATTTACATCTATTAACATTTGTATATTCATATAAATTATATAATGTATAAATATACTTAACTTATAAACGTAAAATCTTTTACTTAAATATAAACATGAGTGAGTGTGTGTGTGTTTATATATACATAATAAATATGCACAGTACACACACATATCGTGCAAACAAAAACTTTTATTTTTGATGTGATTAATTAATTAATAGTTAGTTTGATAGCACTAATATGTGTGTGTGTGTTTATATATATATATATATATATATACACACACACACACACCATAGTGATTAATAAAATATTTATTAATTTATTTTTATTTTGTTTTGATTCATGCACAGGTTTTGTTTAGAACTGTCTTGGACAGATAGCTGAATGTTATATAGCAGACAATTTCAAAAATCAATACACGCAAGTCAATTACTGAGGACCGATGGTTGTTATTATAATAATAGTTGTATGCACCATACCAAGATTTAACAATAACAGCTTTTTCATACGAAATGATACATGAGTATAAGAACTCAATGGAATGATCAGCCTTGGGTTCCTGCATATTAGATGGCATCCTACTCAAATGCCACATCCTCCAGCATTCTCCCTCTATCACACCCTTGATAATGCAGAAAAGCCAAGCTGAGCACTCTATTCTGTATAACAGCATTACAGGATCCATTGGGGTGGATGTTAATGCAATATTGATAGGGGCAGAGGCTCTAAAACACACATCACGAACATAAATTAGCTTTTATTAGCCAGTGACCAGCCAGGGTCCTCTGTGGTTGTAAAGAGCATTTCCAATAAACGCTCCATTTCAGCTCATTTCGACTATGAGGCAAGCGATCGCGGTGATCTAGCGCCCCTCTCAGGCGACGAAAAGAACTGCGCTTTACGGCCAAAGAGTAATCTGAGGAGGGACGCCTATAAAATTGCTCAGACCTCTGACAGCTGCGTTCAGAAATGAGAGCAGTGATGTGGAGGAGAAGTCCATTTATTTGATCGCACTCTGTATCGCTGGCTTTTCCTCATAATCCAAATGGCATATCATCTATATCTCCGTCTCTTTCTCTCTATCTCTCTCTCTCTCAGTACTCAGGCAATACATTTCATTTATATTTCCAGCAGGAGACCCTCAGGGACAGCACTGACTCTCTGTAATTTCCAAAAGGTCAATGACAAGAACAAATGAAGACATTTTTTAATCAAATGTCATAACGTTGACACAGCTGTTGAAATGTAGGTAAGGATAATGGTTAAGGGCCTAGGCTGATAACAGAAAGGTCACGGGTTCAGTTCCAGGTCGGGATGAATGACAAAAAGTTATTCTTCAGAATTATTAAGAACAAACCTCTGAGTAGACATACGCAGACTGCATCTCTAACTAGCCCGGACTGCAATTAGTATACAAGTTGCATGAAATGAAAACCGTCTACTATTTGTCAAATAATGTCTGTCAATGTTTCAGTAATGCTGACAAACAGGAAGCAGATTATATTTGAAAGCATTTTTTTAATCTTATTCGAAAAGTTGAATATGCATCGGGTGCTTGCTAGGGTGTGACAAGGAGTCAAAATCTCTGAGTTTCAGAGTTTCTGCGAACAGGATTATTATAGTTAATCATTGCTAAAACTGAAATGTATTAATTCTTTAATCTATTATGGAAGAGGTGCGTTGCACCAGATTTAGCTGTTATGTGTTCAGAAAATTGTATTGTATTTTTTTTTAAATGATAAATAAATAAATAGATTAAAAAACAAAATAAAAAAAATTAAAAATTCACAAAACACACTTCAATTTATTAATGTCACTAAATAAGAGCAAAAATAGAATGAAATCTAATTGTATATATTTAACATTAATTTAACTTTGTAATAAAAACCCAAACTAAAATATTTTTTTTCTTTTTTTTTCTTTTAGGGGGGTCAGACACCCTATAACTACCCCAGATAGAGATGTGTTCAAATCTACTCCTATATATGTGCAAAAGCAATAGGTTTAATGCATAAACAAATAAGTAACCCACTGATATCACAACACATCATAAACTACTATAAACATTTGCTGTTGTGGAAACAGAAAGCAGCTCTCTGTCGTGTACCACGAGACGAGATTCCTAAACAGTGAGCATGTTGATACCCTCACAATAAGCCAATCAGAAACAATGGGCCTTGACCGAAACAACCAATCGCATATTAGCTCTTTGTTTACATCTGTGACAGCAGATCAAATCTCAGTCTATTTCTGTAAGCTCTCCACATGAGCACAAATCACAGCGTGGCCATTAACCTCTAGGATCTCTACCGAAAAGTAGTTAGTGTGCAAAGCAGGTTTTAAAGCCTAATTCAGGCTGAAAGATTTCAAAATGGTGCTGCCGAAATAGTAGGGTCTGAAAGAGAGAAAGTTTTCTAAACACTTCAACTAAACTACCTGCCCAAAACAGCAGGTTGATATTAGGAGAGTAAAAGTTCTTAATTAGCTGCTTGAAATTAAGCAAATTAAGCACTATAGCTCTATGGAGCAAAATAATTGTGCTCATTTATATTCTGTTCTTATACTTAGTGTGATCTATATCACTGATTTATTTATTTTGCTTTTAATTGGTCAGCTCTGGCTCATGCATTCTGCAAATAAATGCCTGCAGACTAGTTAAATGTTCAGCTGAATTTAAAATGTACTTATCGATAAAAACTGCATTTTGTTAAAATGCATTGCACACACAGAGAGACAATATTTATTTTTCCATTTTTTTTAAATACATTTTTCCAGAGTGAAATATTTTTACAATTAAAAATAAGTTATTTAATAACTTAACTTCTACTGTTTAAGATAGAAATATTTAGTAAATTATTTATTTTAAAATGTAATTTATTCCTGTGAAGGCAGCAATTTTCAGTCACATGATCCTTCCGAAATTATTTTAAAATGCTATTGTGATGCTAAAGAAGCATTTCTTGTTATTTCTTTGATAAATAACAACTTGCATTTGACAAGATTTCTGTCACTTTTAATAAAAAAATGAATGCATTCTTGATAAAATATATCTATAAAGGAGCTTAAACATGGTGGATGTAGGAACCAGAACTACAAGATAGCACTTACTCCATCTCTTTCCTCTCAGCCTCTTCCTGCGAGAGATCTTCTTCTACACTATAATCCAACACAGCCCCGACTCCATACGCTTGGTTCTTCTGCACTACAGGCCTGATGGACCTATGGTCCTCGCCTGCCACAAACTGACCGTAGAACGTCATCTTCATAAACTGCTCAAACATCTTCTGTCCCAACAACTTTCTACTGAGGTCCATTATCTGTATGAGACAGAGAGAGTGTTGTCAAGGCATGCACGTACAGTATCATCTCATGTCCTTTTAGTTGAGAGCCCTATGTTCTTTTAGATAAAACTTAATGTGTACTGATGAATGATTCAACTTTTTCACCTAAACACTATTTTTATTGCATGCATACGTATTGAAGTGTGGCTTACTTTAGGTGCAGTTTGGGGAACTCTCTTCTAATAAAGCTGGTGATTTGAATTGGATTTTGATTTGGTGTAGTGTACAAGAAAGACATGCAGAATATGCTGAGCTGGTGGTCTTGAGAATTAAGATTAAGAAACGCTGCTGTAAAGGTCAAAGAGACTTATGTCTGAGGCACATTCTACCCTTGCTAGTAATCTTGGCTCTAGTAACTCTACACAATAACCACATGACTTCACCCTGGCAAGATGCCATTCCTGTCAATCATCTCGGACAATGAGTAATTCCAGACAGGAACAGAGAAGTCTTTCATATACAGTGACGTACTAAAACAGGATGCCTCTACTTTTTATACTGTATAAATAAACTATATAAGCATTAAATGCATTACATACCTCTTTATTCTTATCAACCAGGATCTCATAGGAGCATAATTTGAAAACCACCAAGCTTCTAAGCAACTCAAGTGTGTCTTTGCTTTTGTAGGCTTCCTTGGTCTGTTCAAAGTCAATAGATATCTTGTTACTAAAGGATACATGTTCTCTGCTGTCCACAGACTCGTCTTGTGTGTTTGTTTTGGTTGAATGTAACGCTTGCACACTCAGACGATGGCGCGCGGAGATCACCAAACTCCTGTCAAGAGTCGCGCGCCCAAAGGCAGGGAGAGTTTTGCGGAGAGACATCAGTTCAAGATCTTATACAGACAATAAACACGGATCTCCTGCAGTTTTTGAAAACCACCACGACCTTGAGTATATTATTTAAAGCTACCTGTGTGTGGGGTCCCGCCCATATTCAAATCTGGGCTGAAGGATTGGCCCAAATACAGTGACGTTTCTGTTTACCAACGTAGTACGCGCGTGTGCTGCCATAAAAGGGATGTTGTTGCATAAACTTTCCGTGGCATAAACATTGCAACTTTTATAACTCCCGAGATGTACATAAATGTACAAATTAATTTAGTAAATTTTTCAGGTTATACAATTTGTGGTTTAAATAGATTATGCAAATAAGGCTCTTCTCCTCTTCACCGATTGTTTTGTCGTTGCCCTCTTTTTCCTTCAGTTTTGCTCTTGCAGCTGTGTTTGTGACTTAAAAGTTAGTTGAGCACCGTGCATGTTCCATAAAGTTAACAGAGGGGGGAGCCGTTGCATTGTTAAAGTGATACACTTTACAAGACTGAAAAAAAAAACTACAACTAGGCTACTAAACAGATAAACTTTTAAAGATTTCCAAAAGTTGTTCATAAACAAAGTAAAATAACATTTTGTTATACTTAAACCGCAAAAGTTTAGGTCCGGGCTAGCCTTTACTCTATATTATAATTTACAATAATTATATTAATTAACTATATTAAGTCCATATTCTCATAAATGAGTCAAAGATTCTGTAAAGGGGAAAGATAAATGTAACTATGCTAAAATGCATGCACTTGTTTGGCGGTTTTTTAAAATGACCACACAATATGAAACGTCAAAAACCAACTCACCTGCACCTCACTTTTAAACCAAAAAAAATGTCTACCTGGCATGTTATTTGGTATGATATTTTTTTGTGTGACTTAACCCAATATTACTACATGCACATATGTAGGTCTATAACCCAGTGGTATATTTAAAACAATGGAAGTTTGTTACATGGGCATTGGTAAACCTTTGCGCGCGTGCGCATTAATCAGAGAGACTGGCAGCGCGTTTGACGGGGCAGTAAGGGGGGCTGCATGGGTCCATGGTTAAGACCCAAGCATATACACTATAGTCACACCCACTCGATGAGGAGCTGCTCGGGTGGTTTCGGTCAGAATTTGGGAAACCGCTGCACGCCAAAGAGAGCAGGCTCACCGAATTCCCAAGAGCCAGAGCCAGAGATAGGATCACTAATTAGGAATTTCCCTTCAGAAAAGAGAACTACGATCCGTTTTAAAGTTCCCATTTCTTTTTCAAAATGGACGCACATAAAGTTTTGCAGAGCTTTTTTTTCTTGACACGTTTTGAAGCAGCACATCGTCGCTGAAAATCATTTTGGAAATAATAGCGGGAGATTGGGAATATCAGGGTGTCAGAAGTTTCCAGCTATGCACCAGTTACATCAACCAGTGTTTGGAGCGCATTATAAAAGCAGAAGTTCTCATCAGGAACTGGGGCTGGACGGAGGGAATAACTGTTTGGTTTTCTAACTTCTGTGCGCCCTCTTCTCTTCTTTTCTCTTCTCTGCTTCAGCCTTTGGAGCCTGAAAGCGCGTGGATAAACGATTTATGCGGATAAAGTAACTTTCAACCGATTGAAGTCGAAGGCTTGCAGACTTAAGAGATACAGAATAACCCATCTGAACTTCTGGAGATTGTAAAGTAAAGGAATGCTGAGCGGAAGAGGCGCATGGAGAGATGCTGTTTCTTCTACCATGGATCTAAAGGGCACTTTAGCGGTTTCAGTGCTTTTGCTTCTGTGCTTATGCCCTGCTTTCAGCCAAGAACTCAATCCAAAGGGTAGGAACGTGTGCAAAGTTCCAGGGTAAGTCGGATGAATAACCTTTAGAAGCCTTATGCGAATAGGTTTGAAAATCAAACGTTATTCAATTAAAGTTTAATGAATGCAGCAGAAACCAATGATAATAAAACAGTAGGCCCATTTCTGTGAGCTCCAAGAAAACAGTCATAAACATAAAGTGGTATTTATAATAAGATTAAAAAAGGCATATATTTCACCTTAATCTTTGTTTTTAAAGTTAAAGATAAGGACAGGTTGTTTGTTATATCACTAATTAACCACAATATATGTATGGAAGTGCAAAGAGATAAGTGACTTTTAACGTGTGACTTTTAAAACTGTACTAACTTTGGGGACGTGTGGGAAGTTGTTTCAAATACAAATGATCTGTGTCAGTCATCCTGTTTCACATCTGGGTCACTGACAAACATTGAGGGATAGGGGGCGACACCAAATAATCGAGCACTGAAGCACTGAAGTCGTGGCATAGTTTAGATATTGTATAAAGGTCTGTGCAAAAGAACAATTAAATTAATATGCATTTAAATCCTTATTATTCATACTAATATATTAGTTTAAAGGAGAAAAACAATCATCGTTCTTGTGATAATATTTTAGTTTACTCTTCTCCGCTGTTGTCATTCAACAATAGGACTTGTATGATTCCACTGGCGATACAGATTGTAAACTCTTCCTTGACCTAAACACAGAGGTCATTGTGGGTGCAACATCTATACCTACAACAAACTCTATATGACCTACATTTTATTAAAGAGATAGTTCACACCCAAAATGAAAACGCTGTCATCGTTTACTCACCCTTATGTTCTTCCAAATTTTGTTGCATGTAAAAAGGATATTTTGAAGAATCTAAATAACTGAACAGTTACCAGCAACTAAGTTCAACAGAAAGAGGAAATTCATGAAAGTTTACAACAAGATGAGGGTGAATGTTTTTATTTTTGGAGGGGTGAACTATCCCTTTAAGAATGGATGTAGGCTCCACACATTCTTAGTATTGATGTCCAGTTCTCTCAAATTACAATTAGTGGAAAAGAACAGATATTCTTATATCTAGTGAGCAGGATGGACGGTAAGTAATGTAACCGTTATCAAAAACATTCCGAACTGAGGATGCTTGTCTAACATGCTACAGCAGACATCCATGTGTATAAATGTGCTTGGTGAAAACGTCTGTAGATCACCTGCTTTAAACTAGGCTACACAGATTCTGTCATCATCCATGATTGTTTCCTCCCAGTGGAACTTATCAACATGTTAAAGCTGCTCTTTTCCATCAAGTGAGCCAGGACTGAGAATTGCAAAGAAGTGACCTACTTTAAGATATTAAGAAATGTGGGGGGGGAAACAGTAATATTGTTAAATATTTGTAAAATTTAATATAACTGTTTTTGTTTTGATATATATTTTTAAATGTATTCCTGTAATGAAAAGCTGAATTGTCAGCATCATCACTCCAGTCTTCAGTGTCACATGATCCTTCAGAAATCATTCTAATATTCTGATTGGCTGCTTAAGAAATATTTATTATTATTTTCAATGTTGAAAAGATCTGCTTTATATTTTATTGGAAACTGGCATTCTTTGATAAACTGAAAGTTTAAAAGAACAACAATTACTTGAAATAGAAATATTTAGCAACATTATAAATGTCTATATCCTTTTGATCTTTCATTAATAAAAAATCACTAAATTCTAACCTATCATTCAAGTAAAACAATTGAAAATGAGGAGAAAAACTCGTGATGAAATAAATGTTTTTCTCCGATAGATGTTAGCCACAATTATTGGAATCCAAATATTTCTACGCTATGTGTTATTTTGTGGTTTGTGTTTAGATTATTGTTCCAATAGAAGACCCAAACATGGCCCATTCCTAACAGAGTCAGTCAGTGTTTGATTTTGTTGTTGATATTTGATAGAATCCATGATGCCATGTGTCTACACAAGATGTCCAAGACCTCCAGCAGAAATATAGACCCACAACATCAAAAACACAGCAGTACACTTCATTGTACACACAGAGTACTTTTTATCCCTGTGTTCACCAAACCCATCTTGAGTGATTGCTGCTAAAAAAACATTTTTTTAGTTTCATCTAAGCCGGTCCCATTTGTAGTTCCAGTCCTGTCTGACAATTGAACATGCTGGAGATTGTTTTTTTGAGATTGTGAGGAGAATTTTTCTTAAACCCTCCTGAACATGTGCTGATGTTGGGGCTGTTTGACTATTTTGTTATGGTTTTCTGACTCTGAGACTCATCTATTTTCTGTAATTCTCCAGCTGTGATCATTGAAGAGTCTTTAGCCACTTAAACTCTACTCCTCGCGTCCTCTTCCAGGCAGTTTCCTAACATTTTATGTTTATTGGAATTTTTTTATTATTTCCCTGATTGTGGAAATGGACATTTTCACTGCTCTAGCTCTTTTCTTAAAGCCACTTCACTAGTTGGTGAAGCTCAGTTATCCTTTGCTGCACATCATAAATATATTATTTGTTGTTTTTTTTCTCATTGTGTTGATGATTAAGGGAATTTTGGGCTTTGTTTTCCCTCCTATATATATTTCTGTGAAATAAGAAACCATGGCTGGATAATTATATGTTCAGAATCACCCTCTAGTGCTGAAAATTGGGAATATAAATGGGAATATACTTCAGAGATATTTTAAATTCTAGGGG
>JAUCMT010000105.1:1041147-1054628 GCA_032357475.1 Enteromius thamalakanensis
TGATCATGTTGTTAAAATAAACAAAAAAACTCACCTTTTAGTTCAGCGACAACACCTCTGCTCTGACCGAAAGCCACTGAACAAATAATCAGGTCCCAGATGGGTTCGTCACTTTTTGAGGTCCCCCTGAAACATTTCCGTCGTGGTTCGTGTGTTTGTCAAATTGATGAAGATGTTTTTTAAGTTGCAGCTGTTTTTTTTCTGTTTGCATGCGTTATTTTTAAATTGCAGCGCGTTGAGCTCTCTCGGCCACCGTAATTATGACCCGGAAAGAGAATTGATTATGTGATCTCTCCAGTCTTCGGGTTTGAGTCGTTCGTTTATCACGTGACACCCCCATAAGCTCTATATTAGGGTTTTTAAAATGTTTTATTTAAAGATAAATATAACAAGACTAGAACATGACAATGAGGTGTATTTTACATGAACAAAAATGTCTTGAGGTAATGTCACCTGTTAAAATATTTGGGATTTTGAAAAGATTGTTGACATCAGTCAAGTGATAATGGAAGTTTAAAAAAACATTTGTTTCTTATTTATTTGGTTCCACGTTTTTTGATGATTTTTTTGGTTTTATTTAAACAATTTATTTTTCCATTATTTTATTTTATTACTCCTTTTGCTATAAACGTTTTAGCCTATGTTTTAAAATAACTTGTTCCTCATTCAAATAAATTTAGAACTTTGAACTTCTTTACTGACTTTTAGTTTTGTATGCCTATTTAAACTTTGTTCAAGTTATTTGTTATTTTATTTTAGGCATATAGCATGGTGTATTTTTTATTTATTTATTATTATTTTTTTAAGTTCTATGTTCTACGTTGTATTTAGTTGTTGCTGGAATTGAATTGCTGCTAATGTAAAAGTTAAAGTAAAATTTGAACGGTTCTTTTTAAAACTAGGCTATTTAAAATCGAAGGGAAAGTGAGGAAAGAGGAAAACTTCACATTCAAAATGAAAGAATCGTCTTAGAACGACTTATCACTAATGGGCACAAATGTCAAGCCATGAAGTTTTACCTCAATTAAACACGTTTATGAGGTGTAACTGATTTTAGTTTCTAAAGTAAAGCAGGTTTTGTTTGAAAAACTCTGATAGGTTGAGTTGATAATGTTCGAGACCACCTCAGAATAACTGAACCAACATATTTTCTAACCATACATCTCACTGACAGTAAAACATACTACTCCTATTACTAATAATTCTAATTCTAATGGCAGAATTATGATCACATTTCTAATTGCAGGTTGGAGTCTGTGACACAGCGGAAATTTCATCGGTAGCTATCGTTTTCATTTTCCAGGTACAAAAAAATACATGATTAGGTCATTTTGTCATATTAATACACCAACATTTCCATTTCAAAACCAAATAAATGACTCTTCCTCATCCTAAATTAGCATGAAATCGTTATACGATATAAAATGTCTTCGGTATTTCCAAATGTACTAGAAAAAGGAGTAAAATTGAACTGCCAGGACGTGGCTCTTTTACAAGAAAATGCAGCAACCGCAAATTGTGCTCAACAATTCCAATGCTCTTGGAGCTGACCACTTTAAAAACGTCCTGCTTCGGGATTATAAATGCTGTTTGATGGCTCCGTCATTACATCTTGAGCAGAGGAGGCGTAGTCGGCAGGCGGCTGTCCGCCATCTTGTGGGGTCAGGAAGGGTCGGGATCTTTTTGATGTGGGCAGGGACTTTAACCCTCCATCACCACAAGGTTCTGAGGTCTAGAAAGTACACCAGGGAGCAGGCCTCATAAAAAGATAATCACATAATTGCTAGGAAACAAGCAGAAACTGAAACATTAATATAATATTCAAACCGGAGGTAATGGTGTTTGTTCAGCTCATGAGTGTGAATTTGAATTTAAAGAGGGATGTACTAATTGGCTACTTTTTTTGTTAGTTCTATAATTTTATTTATTGTTCATTTATATAGGCTTATTCATACAGACTTGGAACAACATGAAGTGTGTAAATTATGACAGAATTGACAGATTTTTACTGAATTTTTGGGTGAACTATAGTTTTAAATTCAAATTTGAACTATGTTAGCTGACAGTTATTGAATTGAATTTGCAGTTTAAACGACAATTCGGTTCTGAAGGGCACGTAACGCTGCTGTAAACATGTTCTCATGTCACATGAAAAAACTGTTCCATTAAGATATGACCATAACTGCTATTATGTAGCGATGGATTGCTCACCAAACATGTACAAAGAGCTCATTGACAACACTTTTAGTACAAGCGTAAACACTAGAGATGTGATGCCGTAATCATAGTCAGTTGTCATCACTCACTGACATGATAAACGTGTTTGATAAACGCTTGATCACATGATACAAAATTCATCATCCACTTTCCATGGCATCAGTGGACTATTGTGTTCGGAGGCTCTGACCCCTGGATCTCCGTCAAACGCGTGGGATCAGTAGGGCAGGGGAGGTCCTGTGGAGTTTTATTGTCTGCTGTGAGACATGCTTCCAGTAAACAGGGTAGGGTTAGTTTGGTAAGTGGGTTATGAGGTCAACATTGGCCAGCTCAGAATAGACGCTATGCAGCACTTACTCAGGTTCAGCGCTCTGTGTCTTTCTCCAACTATTTGCTGTTTGGATGATTTAGTTGACTAAGCATTTTGCCTTCATTCGCGTGTCTAAATAACAGTTCTCTTGCTCTTCAATCATAGATTGCTGCCATATGTGAGTCCATTTGCTGTTTTTCTTTAATGCAGTGTATTCTTTTAATTTTGACATATCCCTAGGCAGATGCATTTGGCAAATCATTACTTGGTAACCCACTTATTACCAGTGACAAAATCCAGTTCGCAATGCTCACTTGTATGCTGTATTTACTAATTTTTATTTTTCTTTAATGTTCTTTTTTTTTTTTCTCAAGTAGCTTACATTTTATTTAGTAGGTTTTTGTATATAGTGTTTTCAGTTTTTAAAAAACTTTTTAAAACTTATTTTTCATGTTTTGCAGGCAATCAAATAAAATATTTTTATATATTATAATATTTATATATTTTTTATAAGTAATAAACAAACACACACACACACACACTGTATATGTATATATATATATATATATATATATATATATATATCTTTTTTTTGACTATGTTAAAAAATAACAAAAAAAAGCTTACTACAAAATAACAGCATCAGAACAATTTATATATATATATATATATATATATATATATATATATACATATAATATGGTAAGTATTCAGTTCCTTTATCCATTGGAATGATTATATTTGGTAAAACACCAAATAAACAAAGTTATTTTTTGCTCATTTATATGCTTATATTTTTATTAATTGTGTAATTATTAATTTAGATTCTTTATATATATATATATACACACACACTTAGGTTATATACTTTATATATTCTTAATTTTTTCGTTTTATTTTATATTTACTTGCATTTTAACTTCATATGTAATCAAATAGTCACAACAAGTGAGCTAATTTAAAATCAATTTATTCACCAAAATTAAAGGTATAAACATGATCAATACTTAGAACTAAAATTGCAATTTCATGTTTTTAGTAGTTATGTCAGTTATTAATAACATTTTGGATTTCTTTATATGAATATATAGATAATATTAAGATAAGTCATTCATACCTTACATGTTAAACAATTAATCTCAAAGATTAATGCACATTAACGTCAGCAATCCTAGAGCACATTAGACGATAGAAAGTCATAAATTGCTCAGGAGGAGATGGGGTGGTTCCTCATAAGTTGCATAATCTTTGTGATTTACAGCAAAGGCAGAGAAAAGTAATTCGGCTATAAATCTGTTAAAATATCTGTGGGTTAGATCCTTAATAATAGATGATTATCCACTATATTGCATCAGTGAAAATCCAGCCCCTCTTCCTCAAAAATACAGGGACAAAGGGACTTCTTTCCTTTTTTCCCCTCTTAAATGTTCCCATGTGAAGCAGCACACGGAGCCAGTGAGTAAATGAAGGGTTTTGCGTGGAGATCTGAGAGAGCCTGCAGCAGTGATTGATGGGCCGCAGGAGGGTGGGGAGGTTCTGCTCCTGACAGAGAGAGCTCATCCAGGCTCTGCCGGAGATCACAGGGGCCAGAGCTGCTCTCCTTGCCCCACACGGCCACACGTGCTGTGGGAGAGAGAGAGAGAGAGAGATGTGCCTCATATTCAGTCATTTATTCCCACCCAGAGAAACTTAACACGCTCCAATTTCTAATGAGTATCTGGAGAGCAGGCAGACCACAGAGGAGAACCTCAGCAGGAAAAAAGCAGGAAACACCTTGTGAGGTGAATTCTGGAATAGATATAGTGGAAGTCTTGGGATTTTTTAATACAATTTTCTAATTTGTTGTTTGTGGCTCTATAACTACAAGTACATCTTGAATTAGATATATTTTGTTGATATTTTCATTAGAATTTTACTGTTTTTGACATGTTTGACAAAGTTAATTTTTTTATTAAGTATTCAGTTGAAGGTATTTAAGTACTTCAGCTTAAAAAAAATTATCATTATGGCTTGACATCTAGCTGAAGTATAGCTGAAGTTATAAGTTTAAGATGTTTATTATAGAAGATAATATATATATAATCCATGATGCCATGTGTCTAAACAAGATGTCCAGGACCTTCAGCTAAAATATAGGCCCACAGCATCAAAAACACAGCAGTATACTAAATTGTACGAATGGAGTACTTTTATCCCTGTGTTCACCAAACCCATCTTGAGTGATTGCTGCTAAAAAGCTAATTAGGATGACTAGGCAGCTTCGTAACATTGTATGTGGATTGGAAATTCTTAATTATTGCCCTGATGGTGGAAATGGACATTTTCACTGCTCTAGCTCTTTTCTTAAAGCCACTTCACTATTTGGTGAAGCTCAGTTATCCTTTGCTGCACATCATAAATATATAAATTGTTTGTTTTTTTTCTCATTGTGTTGATGATTAAGGGATTTTGTGCTTTGTTTTCCCTCCTATATATATTTCTGTGAAATAAGAAACCATGGCTGGATTATTATATGTTCAGAATCACCCTGTAGTGCTCAAAATTGGGAATATAAATGGGAATATACTTCAGAGATATTTTAAATTCTAGGGGTGCCAATAATTGTGGTCAACAAGTATTGGAGAGAAAAATTTACTTCATCACAAGAATTTCACCCTATTTTCAATCGTTTTACTTCAATGATAGGTTAGGAACTGTGTGAATTCTTTGAAGGAAAGATAAAAAGATTTATTTTCACAGACACCTTTGCTCAGATTTACCAAGGGTGCCAATATTAGTGGAGGGCACTGTATATTGGTCTGTCTTTTTCCCATGTTCTAATAGTCATACAAAATGATATCATGAGATAGTGCTAATTGAAAGCACTATATGTTAAAAACAGCTGGCTTTAGATGTGTTTATCTCCTAATTATGTTATTTTTCTTCTTATTAGGCATTTTAGGGGAATTCTACTAGCAGTGTTAAGCACTGAACAGTTTACTCTGTTGTTTAAAGTTTGTTTACTTTGCGATTACTGGCTCCAGATGGCTATCGCTGTACTTGAGATCAGAATGGAAACCACCAGATACCATCTAGTTTGTATTCACACAAACAGAGATTCTCAGCCACCACAGACAGGAAGTTCACGTTCGTTTTACAGAATTGCTCAGAATTTCCACACAGGACTTTATTGTTGCTGAATCAAGTTTGGCCCCCCAGCTGTTGACTGATGCTCAATTTCCATTTGTTTAAGGTTTCTTCCGCGGCCCTAGCTTCGCGTTCTGGCTGCGGTGTGTATGTTGGGTTTGACACAGAGCAGAGAAGTCAGGACTGTGGTGTAGATCATGTCTGGCTAAGACACGCACACATAGGCTAAACAAACTCTGACTGAAGGCAGAGAGCGGCCCCCACGCTTCAGAGGAAGCCAAAGTGTGGACAAGGCCTCTCTGGGGTCACATGTGGAGGAATATGAGGGGCGGCATATGTCTTATATACAAGGAGCACTTAGAGAGTATTAAATTTTAAGGGGAAGCCACTTGAAGTAGAGATAGCAGGGATAATTTTAAAGGTTTAAAGAAGAGTAGGCAGATCTTTTTTTTTTTTATGCATGGAATGTTAGAGAGTTTTTTAAATGAAACTGCACTTACACATATTTTCCATTGGATCACTTGATATAGACTCAGTTAAAAAGTTTAGGGTTGGTAAAGTGTCTTACTCTTAACAAGGCTGCATTTATTTGATCAAAAATACAGTAAAGACAGTATATTCAAATATTCTGTATTCCTGTAAAAATCAGTATTTTTAGCATTTTTACACCAGTCTTCAGGCTAACATGATCCTTTAATACATTTTTCTGTATTTTTCGATGAACAGAAAGTACAAAACAACAGCAACATTTAATTTCTGTTGCACTAAAAATGTATTTTCTATTGTTTTTGGTCAGAGAAAAAAAAGTAGTATACTTCTGTAATATTAAACATATCTTTATTGTCACCTTTGATCATGTATCCTTCTTTCAAAACACTGACCCAAACCTTTGAACTGGAGTATATTAGTCTATAAACATGCACATTGAAGTCTTCAGATATACTGTACATTGTGCTGTGGTGCTCATATGGGAAAAATATTGTGTCCCAAACCTATTCTCTCTTTCTCCCATCATTTTTTTTGTCAAAGACATGCATGTAAGTTGATGCAGCAGTGCTGTTGCGAGATGCTTTGAATAAAACACCCACCGCAGACACATGCATATTCCGCCGGGACCGTATGTGATAGATTCATGCAAAAAAAAAAGAAAATTCTGTCATCATTTACTCACCCTCATGTTGTTCCAAACCCGTATGACTTACATACTTTCTTCTGTGGAACACAAAGAGATGCATATGACTCATGCACTATATTTCAATTCTTCTGAAGCCGTCAGATGGCTTCATTTGAGGAAAGTGAACCAAATTTAACTCATTAGTCACTGAATATGCATTCAGAATTTGTGCATGAAGAACTGCGAATGAGATTGAGAATTTGTTTTATATTTTAGATTCAGAAGAACATACTCTGATTCAACACGCTTAATTTAATATTTGGAAAGGCTATTGCAAAGCTATTTATATGGACTCCAGACTGTTTATTAGACTAACTTACTGGCCTAATGAATGATTTGCATTGCTAATCAAATCAGGCCTTATTGGGGATCCAGTCGCTCATTTGACGATGCAACAAAGTTATTGCTTCAAACGGCTCGTCTGGTTCGCATGACTGCTGTCGGCAAGAGGGTGGAGAATGGAATGAACGTTACCGCTTGTGTTTGTGCGATTGGATGCGAGTCAGTGTATGTTCGCTATCTGAAACATCTGTGCTTGTGAAGCTCAGGAGAAGCTACAGATGGCATCCAGACAGTTGCAATATTCCTCAAGAGTCACATGCTTAAATCTCTTATGGATGGTTTCGGTCAAAGCATTTGCAAAATATGCTGACGCATATGTTTAACGATCAGCTGTCTTTCCAGATAGCTAGATTGGATATTATTTAACTAATCAGGAAGTGATTAATTAATCAGCAATTAATTTGACCTTGATTTTTCATCTTATCTTCAGGTCACCAGGGTTCACTTGTTGCAGCGGATGGGCGCAGCAAGGCGAGGAGTGTTTAACGCGTAAGTGTCATTTCCAGTATATTAGATCACTTCCTGAATGTCACTTGATTTGTATCTTGATTATGTCCTTCTTCCCTCAGCTCTGTGTGAAGGTAACTTCACTTGTAATGAGAACGAGGTGTGTGTCCGGCCAAATGAATGCCGCTGTCGTCATGGATATTTTGGGGCAAGTTGTGACACAAGTGAGTTCATCAAGCAAACTATAATTGTTAAAATATACTATATTTTTTGCACCATGTCAGTAAGCTTTGAGGTAATTTATATACTAATATAGATGTCATGTAGTAAGATATGCACTCAAAAATTGCATTAATTCTTTTCCAGGTAAGTGGACTGATAATATGTTATCCAAATGTCTTCCCAAAAAGTTGCTCTTAAAAAATGTCCCAAATCAGCAACTCATAAAGTGCTAAATGCTATGTTTAAAACCTAAGGCTATTTATAAAAAATAGTTAAATTTTTCAGTTTCCCAATCCAAATTTGTATACCTATTCATTTTAAGAAAACTGCGTGAAAAATGAATAGCACTTTTAACAATATCAACAGATTTTTAAGACAGTGACTTAAGATTTTTTTAATCCATTTGAATACAGTATATTTGAATATGTCTCTAATTCTAAAGTTCTAAATTTAAAAAAAAAGTTCCTTCACCTCTAAATTGACCTTTTAATTCAAATGATGAAACCAAAGCCACGTGAATAGGAAAAAGTCATACTGATCATAATATTTATTTAACTTAATTCCTATTCAAAGGTTTGGGGTCAGTTACTTTTTTATGCAATTAATAATATTCATTAAGAATCTACTGAATTAATATGAAGTGACAGTAAAGCATTTTTAATGTTATAAAATGTTTCTATTTCAAATAAATGCTGTTCTTTGGACTAAAAAGTATTGTAATAAAAATAATATTGATTAAACTGTTTATAATGTCAGTAATAATCGGACATGTTTCTGTTTAGAATGATTTAGACTAGAGTAATAATGCTGAAAATTCAGCTTTGCATCATAGGAATAAATTACATTTTAATATATATATTAAGAAGGAAATTATTTTAATTTGTAAAAAAATAGTTCACAATATTACTGTTTTTACTGTATTTTAATCAAATAAATGCACCTTGGTGAGCATGGTAGTGTATATACAGTATAGCAGGCTTATAATCAGCCTTTATTTACAAAATAAACATGTTATGCAGTGGTGAAAGAACAATTTATACTTTAGCAACAAGCTGGAAATTTTTTAAGCTTTCAGGCCAGTTGCACAGTACACATGTTTCTTTTTCTCCTCTAGAGTGTCCCGCTCAGTTCTGGGGTCCGGACTGCAAGGGAATGTGCACGTGTCACCCTAACGGTAAATGCGATGACGTGACCGGGAAGTGCACATGCTACCCAAACCGCTGGGGTGAGAACTGTGAGAAGCCCTGCAACTGTCAGAAAGGGAAATGTGACCAGGAGACGGGCAAATGCACTTGCCATGCCGGATACTGGGGGACTCAGTGCAACAACAACTGCTACTGCAGTATCAACTCAGTGTGTGACCAGAACACGGGCCGGTGCATCTGCAACCCCGGCTGGTTCGGACGGAACTGTGGTGCTCAGTGTGTGTGTAACAACTCACCGTGTGAGCAGTTTACGGGCCGATGTCAGTGCAGGGAGAGACTCTGGGGTCAGCGCTGTGAACGCCACTGTCAGTGCGCCAACGGCAAGTGTAACCCTGTGGATGGATCGTGCACCTGTAAACCGGGATACAGAGGAAAGCTATGCCGGGAGCCGTGTCCAGCTGGATTCTACGGACAGAACTGCAAAAACAAGTGAGGAAGATGCTCTTATGCTTACTGTGACTGCATTGATTTAATCAAAAATACAGTAAAACCGTAATATTGTGAAATGTTATTCAAATATCAAATAACGGTTTTCTATTTTGAATATATATTTGAAAATGAATTCTATTTTTATGATGCAAAATATTCTTTATCATTTCTCGAGTGTTGCATGATCCTTCAGAAATTATTCCAATATGCTTAATTACTCCTCAATAAGAATTCTGTATTTATGTTGACAAAAGTTTTGCTGCTTAATATTTTGTAGTTGAACAAAATATGGGGACAACATATTGGTATTTAGAGCTTTAGATTTTTGTAATTTCTTTACCCCATCAATGTTAGTTGGCAAAAAAAAAAAATCTGGCAGATATTTGTCTCTGTCTTAAACATAAACTCACTTCATTTTAATTTGAAAACAAGACATCTAAGTTATTGTATCTTGATTTAAGAATCTATATGTATTTGTACCAGAAAACAACAGTAAGAAAAATATTTTTGCTATATTCTGACTGTATATTTGACTGTACCTGAATCGTCTCTTGTTTCTGTCGCTCCAGGTGTGGCCACTGTAAAGGTCAGCAGCCCTGTAAGGTGACAGAGGGTCACTGTGAAACGTGTGCCAGTGGCTGGAACGGGACAAAATGTGATCAGATCTGTGCAGAGGGTTACTTCGGAGAGAACTGTAAGAACCAGTGTCCTCCGTGCAAAGACGGTCATTTCTGCAACCGCATCAACGGGAAGTGTTCCCACTGCAATCCCGGCTGGATTGGAGATCGGTACGCAATTTGGACCATTGTAGCTAACTGTTGTAAAACAATTCAAATACTATTAATTAAACAAGAACAAAACAAAACTAAACAAGGAATTCACACAAAAAAAAGAATTATGTCTACTGACAGCGCTGTTTATTGACACACAATATCTGCATTGTTTTTAGTGAAGCGCCCAGTAATTATGCAAATCAAATAATCATAAAAACATAAATTGAAGTATATAAAACCATTTATACATCAATACTCCATTCAAACATTTGTGTTTGGTAAGATGTTTTAATGAAACAAGTCTCTTGTGCTCATGAAGGCTGTATTTATTTGAACTGTGAAATATTATTACAATTCAAAATAAGAGTCTTCTGTTTTAATACATTTTAAGATATATTAAGTCTTCAGTGTCATGATCCTTCAGAATCATTCTATGCTGATTTGCTGCTTAAGAATCATTTATTATAATCAATGAAAAATGTATTTAAAAAAGTAATCCTTTGTAACATTATAAAGACATTATAAAAATAAAAGTATTACTTACATAAAATTAAAAAATATATATATTTACATAAAAAAGTCTTACCCCAAACATTTGAACAAATAAATGTGAAATAAATAAATAAATGAAACATAAATTGCAACAGGCAAATAATTTTCATGAATAAAGCACAATCACAATTCACATTTTAATTTTAAGTATTTTCTTGGAGACTGTTTTGATGAAAACAAAAATTGATATCCGTATAATCTCCACCTCTCTGTCTCTGTATTCAGCTGTGAGGTGCGCTGTCCTAACGGGACCTATGGAGAAAACTGTGAAAAAGACTGCAGCCACTGTTTTAATGGAGACTGCCATTTTGCCACAGGAGAGTGTCTCTGTGACCCTGGCTTCTACGGGACATAGTAAGTCACATCTGAGTCATCCTGACATCCAAGTCTGTTTTCATGTTTTCCAAGTCTGTTTCCAATGAATCATCCAAAATTGTTTAAAGATGAGTAAACCTTTAAACAAATTACAATGTGCAAAATAGGACACCAAAAATGATTAAATGTGCATTGATTCTGTGGAAACAGCCACTAAACATGTCCATCATATAAGAACATGATGATCCTTAGCGAAGCATCACATAAACACATAATTGTATGTTTTATGAGGAAAAGCATGCCTTTGCCCTTACACAAGAAGAAAAGCTTTTTTGATTCTCTTTTGACTAGATTTCACTTAAATGTTGTACTGAAAATAATTTATTCATATTTATGGTATCAGGTTTTTTGTGAGTGTGTAATAAATATACCATTGTTTTTGGTCTCTTCAGAGAACACATTGAAATAGAATATGTTACATAAAATGTATTTTTTCTCAGAAAGACACTTTAAATATTTTGTCAGTCTTTGCATAAGAATATCTGTTCTTGTTTCGTTCATTGCAAATGATAAATTCCTTTTCCCCTGTTCTTGCATTTCCAATATTAACATCATTTCCTGTAATTCCCCAAACTGCCTTGTTCCGTTTTCACTGGAAACTCCTGTTGCTATGTGCACACAATGCTTGTATAGTTTTTTTTTTCATTACTTATTTATTTGTTCTTTGTATTTCTCTTGGTTTTAGCTGCAATCTGACCTGTGAGTTGGGTCAGTTTGGAGTGAACTGTGCCCAGGTCTGTCCATGTCACGACAAGAACTGCAACCCAGTGTCAGGGGCCTGCAACCTATGTAAGAAACCCCTCTTCTCTCTGTTTGGGAAAAGCCAATTTCTCAAGCTCTCTGTTATGTCGTTTGCTATGGAGACACATACAGAAGAACTCCTGAAGTGTTGAGGCATGCATGTGGGGTCCAGCATCAGTCATATTTTCCATTACGTTAAAGGGAGGGGGGAACAGCTGCCCAGTTGACGCCAAGGTCAGCTTAAGATTCAACCTTTTGACTCTCAGCGGATTTGCGAGCATGTTGGTTACTAAAGGTGGAACAAGATGTTTTTAGATACAGCAAATGCAGCGTGACATCACGTCATGATCATTATGCACATTATGCATTGTATTACAGCCACCTCAATGGTGCGCAAAATTAGCATTTTTTTCCAAAACAAATTCTAAGTTCCAAACAGAACAGACAAAAAATAATAGTTAAATCAGTTTCTAAACTACAGTGACCGAAAGGGGACGTCTTCGGTTCACTTAGTTTTGTCATAGCCAACAAAACATAAAAAATAAAATAAATTATGAAATACTTTTTATAGTACAGTAATTAATATAATAATTTCTTAATTCATATTCACATAATATCACATTCCCACGAGTTAATATGTCGTGGCCAGGACTAATTGAACAGAGACGTCCCCTCCCTGTCACTGTATTAAACCATTAGTGGTGTTTTCGCTTTTCATTAAAATATTTAAATCTTAGTGCTTAGCACGATTAATCGCATCTAAAATAAAAGTTGTTGTTTACATAATATGTGTGTGTGTACTGTGTAGATTTGTTTTGTATATATAAATACACATTCATACAGTATATATTTTGAAAATATTTACATGCATATATTTATATCATTTATATTATACAAAATTATATTTAATCAACAAATATAACATATTTTTCTTAAATATATACATGCATGTGTGTGTATTTGTATATGCATAATAAATATACACAGTACACACACATATATTATGTAAACAGAAACGTTTATTTTGGATCCAATTAATCATTTGAGCACTAGTGAATATCTCTTTATAAGAAAGCCATTTATGTATAACGCATTATAAAGGGAATTCATAAGGTGAATTCTAATTCATAAATAATTTTAAACGAATGTATTATAAAATCTGAAGGTTTGTTTGTCAAGTGTTTTAATGCATTATAAGGTATAACAATGAAAAAGTAAGTTCTACGATGTATTGTAACTGTTGAGGTTAAACAATGCAATATAAGGTATATTACACATGCTTTTGGAATGCATTTTATATAAAGTCTGTAAGTAAAGTGTTACCATATAGTGCTGTCAAATAATTAATTATGATTAATTGCATACAAAACAAAAGTTTTTGTTATGTAAGTGTGTACTGTTTGTGTGTGTGTGTGTGTGTGTGTATCCACTCAACAAAAATATAAACACAACAACTTTGTTTCTGCTCCGATTTTTCTTGAGATGGACTTGAAGATCTAAAATTCATTCCAGATACACAATATTACCATTTCTCTCAAACATTGTTCACAAATCAGTCTAAATGTGTG
>JAUCMT010000105.1:1054728-1071351 GCA_032357475.1 Enteromius thamalakanensis
ACTACTCATGATGTCAGATCAGCATCTTGATGTGGCACACCTGTGAGGTGGGATGGATTATCTCAGCAAAGCAGAAGAGCTCACTATCACACATTTAGACTGATTTGTGAACAATGTTTAAGAGAAAAGGTAATATTGTGTATCTGGAATGAATATTCCAGTCCATCTCATGAAAAATCGGAGCAGAAACAAAAGTGTTGTGTTTATATTTTTGTTGAGTATATATATATATATAAATATAGTTTTCAAGTTCTTAGTTTCGGGAGGAGAGCTCAAAGGCAGTTAATACCTATCTCCGCCTCCAATCATCCTATTATCCTATCTTCCTATCAAATCCTCCGTGCAGTCCTATAAATAACCAGAATCCCTTTCTCCTCCATCCGTGATCTAAGCATCCCTCCACCTCCCCTATTTTGTGTATCTTCATGGGGGAGCTCTCGGGGCTAGAAATCGGCTGTCTGCCTCCTTCCCTATTCTCCCTAGGGCTCAGCAGCCCCTCTAGCCCTGAGTTTTCTCCCTGAGCAGCACGCCAAACAAGCTCCACGTTTATGCCTCAAAGCTCGAACTCGTGAAATATGTATTTATATGTAAATACATACAAATGCATGCATGTACAGTATATGTAAAAAAAAAAATGTTAAACATATTTATATATAAACTGTAATAATATAAATATATAAGTTTATATGCATGTAAATATTTTCAAAAAATATACTTAATGTATGTATTCATATATACATAATAAATACACAGTTCACACCCACATATATTATGTAAACGAAAACTTTTATTTTGGCGATTTTTATTTTTTTATTTTTTATTTTTTTTAGGCAATTAATCGCAAATCGTTTGACAGCAGTTTTGTAATATTTTTCTTACCCCATTGACAGGTACTTTTTGTCCTGTTAAGCAAAAGTTTTGTTAGCTTTATGCTTAAAACAACACAAAATATCTGTCTATGGGGTAAGAAAACATGTTATTGGCAGTACATAGGATTTGTGTGCTTTTTTCGAAGTTGTTGAAGCCGTTTGATTGCTTTGCGTGAGACACAGACCCAAAACTGTATTCATTACTCACTACTCTTTCAGCTAGTGTATTCATAAGGCTCATTAACTTCAATATCACTGTCAATATCACTCGTTAACTTCCATATCACTTCAAAGTTATTAAAAGTTATTTAAAAAGTTAAGGACTGGGGTAAAAATCTTTCGTTTTTTCTTCAGATATCTCAGAGAAACTTCTTGCGCAGGCAAACAAAAACACAGTTGCTACTGGTAACATGTCTGCGTAGTCCTCACTATGTAGGTCACTGCCGTAGACAGCAGCAGTTTAACATGGCGGCCTTGATGGTGTTTCCAGAGTCGTGTCTTATTTTTACGGCTGTGTTTTTTGGCTCTTTTCCTGCCTGCTCGTCGGGTTAGTGAGAGCCGAGGTTGTTTCACACAGCTGAGAGAAATACTACAGGAAGAGAGTGAGGGAGAGAGACAGTAATGAGGAAAGGTGGGGGTCAGTAGAGGTTTCACAGGGACCTGAGTGAAGGCAGTAATGATGTCACCGTGGCCGACCTCAATGAGGCCTTCCTCAAACGCAGCTGTGCTTTCAGGACATGTGTGGATTGCCCACACCCGGATTCAGCTCCACACTTCTGTGACAGAATATAAAGCACAAATCAAAGAGTCAAATGGGTTGTCATCAGTTATTATGCCTTAACTGTTTTCACTTGGTTTTTAGAAGAAAATGTTTGCACAAGGAATATTATAAGAGGAACATTTGGGTTCAGCTAAAAATAACTAGTGTTTAACAAAAAGGAGCAGCTCACTCCAAAATGAACATTTGCTGAACATGTACTCTCCCTCAGGCTATCCAAAATGTAGATGAGGTTTTTATCTTTGTCTTTTTTTTTTCTTCCAGAAAAGACATTTAATGTGTCCCTATTATGGATCTGTGAAAATGACCTTTCATACAGTGTGTAACACAGCTCTAAGTGAATCAACACATCCTGCAAAGTTTTAAATCTATAAAATTGCCCCATGAATAAAGGTATCGCTACTCAAAAGTCATTTTTAAAATTAATCGCAAGTTGTTTCATGTTGACTTCAATTATGGGTATATTATAAGGTAAAAATAAGGGATGTTTTAACAGTTTCGGGAAGAGCATGCTGAGTATTTGCACAGCCGGTACCCAATGATGCTCATCAGTATTTTTGCCGACTAGCCTATTAATTATTCCTAATTTAATTTATTCGCCTCGGCATAAATACCATTGTCTCCCTCCTCTCAGTATCTAGTTATGCATGATCCCTCCTTCCTCCCCTTTTCCGGCTTTTTTCTTTGCACCGTTAAGGGGGGCGGACGGGACCGAGCCACGCTCCGGGCTCTGGCCCCGTCAGGGTTACTGGTAGCAGGGCTCAGGGCCCGCCGAGCTCCAGGCTCGCCTCCCGGACAGGATGCCAAATTTGCTTATTTAAATTCATAAAGAAGTGCAAATTCGTGAAATGCATATTATAAGACAATAAAGAGTTTTTTTAACCTACCATGCATGTCAACCTGCATGTGAAAAAATGTACCATTCGTAACCAATTCGTAATAATCCACAGGTAACTTCTGACCTTAATATTGTTTACTCCAATGAAAAAGTAGTCCTGTCTGAATCAGTAGAGAAATAAGCACAGATCAAGCACAGTTTAGAAGTAAAAAAAAAAAATAATTCTAAATAATTAGTTTTGGATAAATATTGATAGTGAGAGGATATGAATATTTATGAACAGGGGATGGACATTTTCATTGGGAAACCGTATTATAGATTATGGATTCTATTGTGGATTTTGGCCAGAACTTGCAGTTTAAAGTTAACTTTCCTTAATGATGCATTTGTTTTTATAGCATTGATTATTGATAGACTGGAGTGAAGTAGTAGTGGTTTCTTGGGATGTATTATCAGCTTTTTAGACTCCCATTCTAATGGCACCCATTCACTTCAGTGGATCCATTAGAGAGCAAGTTCCCCCAAATCTGTTCTGAAGACAAACTCATTCACATCTTGGATGACCTGAGGTTGAGTACATGTATTACAAATTAACATTTTTAGGTGAAGTATTCCTGCCTGCTGGATGTTTCACTTTTGGACATTTTTGAAGTTGCAAAAATATAAAAATTACATAACGTGTTGGATGCACCATATTTTTCATCTGGATCATCCATGGCCAGTAGTTATTTCAGTTTGTATAATTGAGCTAATAACATTGGATGATCCAAACAAAAAAATACAGTGAAGCCAGCAGCTGAAATTCTTCATTCTCACCAGTGCCAAATTAAGCGTCCCAACAAAAGTCTTTGTTTATAAATGGAAGAGCCAAATGGCTACACTTTATGCTTCAGTGATAATGCCTCTTGGCAACAGATGCAAAGAAGCCACTGGCAGACATCCTGCATCTCACAAGACACAACTGCTAGCTCTTAAACTCCTGAACTCCTGTAGTAACTGCAAGAACATTCAATTCATTTCTCTAGAGTGTTCTATGAAGTTCAAGGAAATTGAAAAGTCATTTAATCAAACATTTGAAATGATGCAACATGAAATTATTCTGAAAATATTTCAAATTACGACACATCTCTTGATTTTAATTGGTCAATTGTGGCATTCTGCTGGGTACTTATATAAGGATCATTAACTTTCATGCTGAATATTTTTCAGCATTACTACATTAAAAAGAGCATTAATTATTTATCTTTAAAAATCCATAAGATTTGTAAATAAACTACTCTTTGGCAAAATGTAACCATTCAAAAGCTGTTTAATGTGAAATTCCTTGTGCATTAATCTAACTTGAAATTATTATTAGTTTGAAGTATACATTTAGTTTTTTCAATTGCTTCTCAGACTTTGAGCATTTAGGAGAAGGATTCACCTGTTATTCTGCACAACTCAGTTGCACCTTGGTCTCCTCCTCTAGCCATGTTTTCACTGAACAACCTCCATTTTTCCTGAAAATGCAATCTTACATGAATCACCTGAATACACAAGTGAGTTTTGAGTTAAACTAGAAACTTCACACTTTCCCTCGGCCTGTCTTTCTCTCAGATCCCAATCAGCGGATGGGAGTAATAGCTGCAGGAACGCTGGTGACATTCCTGCTGGTGGTTCTTCTGTCCCTGCTCTGCTGCTGCTTCCTCTGTAGCAACAAAGACAACTGCAAGTAAGTACAAATCAACACTAGTTTTACAATCCAGTTCTTAATAAGTCCCCAGCCTGCTGAATTAAAAGGTTAAAATACTTTCTCCGATGACAGTTTAACATGCAAAGACAACCGTAGAAGTTTTTTTAAAGCTTGAGTTTAAACATTAGACCTCATTAAATACATTTTCTCAAATATGAGTCATTTGCACATAAAATTGATTTTTACATGTCTCAGAAAGATTTTAAGTACTAAGTTAAATACTAAGTAAACCTCAGATTTGATAGTTAAATGTGAAGTGGTTAGTTCACCCCAAAATGAACTAATAAATTCTGTTATTAGTTACCTTCATGTCATTCCACAACTGTAAGACCTTCGTTAATGAGAACACAAATGAAGGTATTTTTAATGTAATTGAAGAGCCATCTGACCCTCACAACTGAAATCTTCCCAGGTCTAGATGCATTGTTTGAAGTTTGAACCTCATGCTCACCACAGCTGCATTAATTAAAGTACCGCAAATATTGTAAATATTATAGCAATATGAAGTATTTTCTAGTGGTCACACTGCACAAACTGTGAACACAGCTGTATTTGGTGCTGTAAAACCAGACCGACAGCCATATTCTGCATCAACGGTGTGAACGTGGCCCTAGTGTCTCCCTCAAACGCGCTCTGTTCTTACACCCCTGGCAAAAATCATCTTTTAACAAAGCCTGTCATCAGAATTGTTCACAGGTCGCTGAAGTGAAAGCCTCTTCTGTTCTCCACAGTCAGTCGGGAAAACTTAAGACTCTCGTGTTCTAGAAATCACAGTCGGCTGTTTTCTTAAACTTTCCACCTTTTCTAAATGGCTGGAAAACTAAAGAACGTAAGACCAACTGAGCCTAGATTTCCTCAGTTTGCCCGTGAGGAAAATGAATCCCTCCATTTCTAATTCACTTGACTATCAGATCTACAATCTCAATGCAGTTTATGCTAGAAGGCAATCAATCTGCAATATGCAAACCATTTATTGTCAGTGTAATGTTGGTCTAACGTCACCCTTCCTCCTTTAGCCCTGACCAGGAAAACTCCACCAACAGCAAGAAGGCCAAAATAATCCTATGTGGCGGATTCAGTCGAATCAGCACCAAACTCCCCAGAATCCCTCTGAGGAGACAGAAACTACCCAAAGTTGTTGGTATGTCTTCATTTTCCATCATCTTAAATTACATATGGTTTAGGTCAGTGTGTCATGAGTGAACAGATCCATGAAACAGATCAAAGATGCACTTAAAATGATGTGCCTAATGTTTAGTCTTTATATATTTCATATAAGTGTGTTTTTGTGCTTGTGTCTTTGCTGGTTTAAGTCTGTCATGGATATATATGACACTAAAAACTGCCGGTTAGTAATGGCAAGTCCTTGTCTAAATGAGTTATTCACTGAATCATTAATTCAATTGATTTGTACAAAATGATGGGTTCTAACTGCATTGTAAACCTCAAAGTATGCTTTAATGCACAGTAGAAAGCTTCATCTTTGTCTGAAGTCTGCTTTATTTCAGTTATGAATGATAAAATTGTCTTTGTACTGTTTTAAACTAAAGTTGCCACTGTTCTCTAACCCTCAGTGAAGAGGCCCGTTCACACCAAGCATAGTATAAAGATAACGATAACTATATATTTGCGTCCAGAGCAGCGAATGATATCGTCTGTTTATTCTAAGCGCACTCACTTCTGGCGCTTTAAATTCAAGTGCATGAGTGCTTGATAGCAGTATTGATTCTGAATGATTGTCAATGTTTGTATCATTCATCAGCTGGAAAAAATCATTCTGAATATCATTCCAATGACATTGTTTCTCTCTTCCTTGATCGTTATAGTTGTGGTGTGGCAACACACTCTCACGACCAATTCATACGTATTCGTACAAGGTGGTAAAATCATGACCACTCGGTGATGCTTTCAAATCTTTGCTGTGTTTAATGTGTGTTTAATTGCAGTCAAATCAGCTTTTAGCTCAACCAATGGCAGGTCCCTGTTGGAAAAAAAACAGCTGGTTTGGTATGTTTTGAAGCATGGCTGCTGGTTTTAGCTGGTCCTAAGCAGCTAGCTCCTGTTCAGGTTCAGCTATGGACCAGCACATGACCAGTTTAAACCAGATCATGGCCAGTATGTCAACAGATTATGCCAGTTTATGACCAGCTAAGGACCAGCTTAAACCAGCAGCCATTCTTCAAAAACATAGGTTTTTTTTGTCTGGCCATTGGCAGAAAGGGTAGTTTTTGGGAACCTGTTTGAAAAGATCCTAATTCAAGCCATTCATGTTGATGCTGCTACTGGTTAAGAGCTTCAGTTAGATTGTATAGCACTCTGTGTTGACCCAAACAAAGTCTTTAGGGTCTCATCTGAATGGAATGCTTTGGGTGCATGTTTTATTTCCCTTGGCTCCCTGTGAAGCTCAGAGTCTTATTAATCTGTACCCAAACAGACATTCGTTTTCTTATTCCCCACATTTCTTTCCTCATTTCCCTATTTCTTGTTAAAACAGACGGCTAGGAGCTGACTGTTCCCCAATCAAAGACTCCACTGTTTTTGCCAGGATGGAACCCCTGTGTGGAGTTCTTGTGGTTGGGGAACTGTATTGGTTGCTGCTGCCAGGAGTCGGTTTTAGGGAGAATATTAAAGTGGCCATGAAAGCACATTATACTTTTTCGAGGTAGTTTTGTTTGTGATATTAATTTTGGACTTGAATTCGTCTCAGACAGCAAATTGCAAGAGGCATGGCATACTTGAGTTAGCACCGCCAAACATTAAATAAAGTGAGTTGGGACTTTTTAAATATAGAAAAAAAGTGGGTTAGTTTTGCTGTGGAGTTTTACAGATGTTTTGCTTTAGCATGCACAAATAAAAGAGGTCAAATAACTGCACCAATTCACATGCTTTCCGCAACTAAATGATTCACTTTTAAGGGAAAGCTCACATAAAAATAAAAACTCGGTCATCGTTTGCTCACCATCATCTTGTTCCAAACCTGTGGAAAACAACACACAATTTGAACAAAATGCAGAAGCTGCACTTTTTCATATGGCGCTGTTAGGTTCCCAAAACTAAAAAAAGAAAAAGGATCATAACATTTTCCCTGAAATGCATTTCCATTTCAAGCCCTCTGAAGTCATACGGTACATTACATTTGCATTTTATAAAAGCATTTTATTTCAAGTACTCAAATATCATTGAGTCCTTTGTATATGAATAGTTGACACATTGCAATCAGATAAAAAAATGACAGGGATTTTAACTGTAAAAAACTGTGAAATGGTTAATGGTAAATTCCTGTAAAATAAACTAATTCCCTGCATTGCATTTCAAATTGTGTTCAAATCGGATATTTCTGTCTTATCATTATGTCAGTGTTGTTTGTTACATGTTACTGTATCTTGTTAAATTAATGTCTATTGCATATTTCAGTTTAATGAGTCTCACCATGATGGTGTTTAGTGTTTCTGTGAATGACACGCTATATATATTCATATTCAGAAGCTGCGTGTGATGGGCTTTGGTTCATCATGGTACTTTCTCTTCACCACCTGCATTTGGTGCTTATCAGTGTATTTCAAAGCTACAAAACAGATCTCAGTACTTTAATAGGTTGGTGTATTAATATTATATCAGTTAATGAAATTGCGGTATTTAACTATAAATGTAACTTAAACCCTAAAATGTTGTTAAAGTATTTTTGGTCGAGTTCTGGCAACCACAGCTGCTGTTTTTTACTGTAAATTTTTACTGTAAATTAACGATATCAAAATAAGTCTACCATTAAACAAATGTAAAAAACACAAGAATGAGATCTGAGAGCTACAGTACAGATGAGTTGATTAACGCTCCTGGTAACTTTGTGCTTTTGTTTTTATAAAAACCAAAAAGCAGTCTGGATAGAAAGATAAAAGATTATTTGGCTGCAGAGTGGGTAAATGATGACAATTTCATTTTCAGTCAGCTCCTTCCATTTAGCATTTTGCACTTGAGTATGTCTGAAAAATCATTGCATATATATATAAAAAAGTATATCTATATGAAAATTTAAACTAAAACATTTCTGCTTTGCACAAGACTTAAGTGAACATATTTGACAATATAAGATTTGAGAAACAAAGAACGACAGCACAATGAAAGTTTTAAAGCAACATTTTTCTTAAAAAGAAGCTAGTTTGGTTTATAGATATAAATGAAACATATTTTGACAAAAACATCTTCTAAGACATCATCTAAATGTGGAATATGTTCATGCTTAATGTGATTCCCTATATCTGTGGTTAGAATGCTAAGAACCAGAGGAGAACCGACTTCATGGATCCACTATAAAAACCAAAACAGCTGGCTAAACGGCTTTAAGCAAAAATTAAGGGGGAAAAGTATGGTGAAATCCCAAGTATTCATCACAAAAACAAAGGTGACAATCAAGTGAACAAGAGCTGGATTGTTATTTTATGAAGAACATTCAAACACACAGTATTTATTTAATAACCGAGAGAAACCCCCGAGCCATGCTGTTCTCCAAGACACACGTGCTTTCTACGCTAATTTACCACATTATATAAGTTAAGTGTCACTGCCGTCAGAGCAGAGTAAAGAAAAATCCTCAGTAAAACAATAATGTCACTGTTGGTTAGGGTTGAGTATAGCCTGCAGATTGTTTCAACAAAACCCCTCAAGCTGTAAAACTCTGGATAGAGAACAAAGAACAAGCAAGTAGTAAAATGCAGTAAGAAGATGCCACTTTAGCTAAAGAGCTATGCTCTTGAACACAAACCGGGCCTTTCATCATAAGACTTTATGTAAAAATTGAGCGAGAATGCATGTAAAGCGTCTCTTTCATCTGACAAATCAAAAAGGGTTAAATGAATTCAGGGACTGCAAAAATCAATGCAAAATGGTTTTTCACGCTCACTCAAACAATAAACTGTAAACACTGTAAACAATTGGGGTTTGCGATAGCATTAGAGGAAGAACTGATAGAAAAACGCAGATGTAACATCAACCCTGTTCTCTTCCCAACCCCCACCAACTCTTTACTTAATGGGAGGAGCTGGATGAAAATATCACTATCTGTTTCCCTCTTTTTCCTCTTCCTCCTTTTCCTGTTGCAAGCCAGTGGTTCTGCTATCCTCATTGGCCGACTTCTGCAGTGAGGTCTGCTATTTTTCCCTTTCTTTTCTTCCCCCTCTTTCTTTTTTTGTAACTCTACCCTCATAGGAGAGCGAGCTGGGGGCTGTGGGTTCTTCAGACAGGAAGTGACCAAATTTACCACAGTGTGCTTTTAGAGCCCTTTTTACTCATACTACAGCTGGTAATGACAGATTTAGAAAGAAAACCAAAAGAATAAAACTGTTTACCCCTTCATCTCCTTGTGACCTATATTCTGTCCCTCCATAATTCAGATGAGAAGTTTAGGAATAACATTTCTTCAGTCAGTCTGTTTTGAATCAAATAGCCTTTGGATGATTCTCACAATACCTGCCAAGAATACGTCCAAGGGCACACACAAAATATAACAAAAAATCATCACAATACCTAGCATGTTGTCAGATACTTAAATTCTATTTCATAAAATAAACACATGATTATATCAAATGTAATGTACTAGTGTATAATAATGTATATATTAATGTATTAAAAAAAATATATACAATAATGTTATAAACTAATACTAGTAAATTTATCAATATAAATATAAATACACATTTATTTTAGTTTTAATAAATAAACCATGTATAGTAGTCCTGTCAAACAATTAATTGTGATTAATCAGATCCAAAATAAAAGTGTTTGTTTACATAATATGTGTATGTGTATTGTTTATTATTTATACTGTATATAAATATACACACATTCAATATATGTTTTAAAAATATTTACATGTGTTTATATATTTATATGATTTTATTTTATATTATATAAAATATATTTATTTAATAAACATAACATAATACTAACATAACTATTACTAAATACTAATTTAACTAAAATTACAGTAATATGATGCACTGTACATGCTGTAGTTTTATCTCTCCAAAAATCACTATTGAGAAATTAAAAAAAAAGTAAATGTAAAACATCTGAATGCATTACATATTAAGAATTTGGGTAGGGGCTTAAGCTTCATGAAAATAATGTCACAGTGCAAAAGAAAAAAAAGTACTTTTTTCTTTTTTATTATTTTAGGTTGCATGCAACATGCAATTGCACATTTTGCAAGATTTCTCCATTTGCATTTTACTTGTATATCAGCCTAATTTATGTTTATGTTCTTACATATTTGACCTAGACAGTAGAGATGCTGTAAAGAATGATCCACAGTGTTCCTGTGGACAGCTTTTTAGCTCTTGATGTACATTTCTCCTAGTCCAAGTCTATAAACATGGTTTTGGAGAGGCGTCAGAGAGACAGGCCACCTGCTGCCCTACACCAGAGTATTTCTGCAGCTGTGAGGACTTGTGCAGCTGGGACGTCCCAGTTATGCACGTTTGTTCAAGGCCTGTAGAGCACAGGGTGGGCAGCCAGACCAGCTAAATCTCCGTCCCTGAGAAGACAGCAGTTGTCCAATGTCAGTAAACCGCTCAGTAACAGCACTGAGTCTGTTAGCATGTATCCCTAACATGTATGTCACAGGGGCATCATGAATCTGGATGATCAGAACACCAGTGACACGAACAGCAGTACATAGAGAGGAGCAATTCTTTTGACATTTCAGGAAAGTTCCAGCATCTACAGCTGTTTGGAAAAAAGTATTAAGTATGGAATGTAAATTGTTTCATTGAAGGCAAAACTCCAAAAATGCAGTTTTATTTCTCTGTGGTTTTCACTGCTATGTGCTGTTGAAATGTTTATTTTTGCAAATTTACTTTTAAAGCCTTTTTCCACCCTGGGAGGACGTTGGAGCCGAGCGATTGCAAAAGATTGAGTTTTTCTAGATCTAAAACACAAATGCAAAAACTTAACATGCAAGTTCATTCTTTGAGTTATTGTGTTATTCACTTTATGAGTAAACTACACAGCCCAGAGTTTGTCAAGTGTTGAAAATAAATCTTTCATTGTGTACAGTCAATCTTGTTGCTAGTAGTTTTCAGTGTAAAAAGCTACTAGTAATTGAAACCATATGCTGAAACAACATTTAAAAAACATTTTAGTTTTATTACTTATGGATCTGATGTACTTCAGAATGAAACTAGACATTTAATAAGTGAGAATGTAAATTAACATGCCTGATCCATCAGGAATTGTATGGATTGTGTTGAGCTATAATGGAGACAGACGGATGGAGGGGGAGGGGCTTAACAACAAGGGCTTAATGATGTCACCTGAAAAGGAAAGTTGTTTCAGAGACAGATTAAGTTTATAAATCATGCATAATACGAAGACATGTATAAAATGCAAAAGAACTTCATTTTAAATGCATGCTGACTTGAAAGAGATCTTCTGATCTTGCCTGGATGGCTTCACGCGGTCAAACAGCCAAAAGAGCAGTGTGAGAGAGGCGTAACCAGGCCAAGAAAGTGTGGTTAGCATCTACTCTAGTTCATCCTGAAAGGAGATGTGAGCAGCAGACCGCAGGAATCCTAAGTTGACCATCTTTTCTAAGTCAGCATGAATGCATCATCACATATAAGTGGGCGGAAGGAAATGGCCTCTGGAAAACCACCGTGACTTTCTTTAGGACCAAAGTCACATCCAGGAGAACTGGGTTAAAAGTTACCACTGTATATTTGTACACTTTTATGATTAGATAGCATTTTTAGTTCTTGATGAACCATTGTTAAAGGAGTCACACAAAGCCAATTTTCCACAAGCTGATATGATTCTTTAATGGGAAGTTTGTAATATAGTTTGTTTTAAAATTTCTCAAAGATAGTTTGAAAAAGCAAATTTTACCCTGTCAAAAACAGCTCTCTAGAAATCACTCTGTTCTGTGTACTTAAATCTAAGTAAAATCTTTTTAGATCTAAGTTAAATCTTCACGAGCTCCACTGACCCCGCCCCCCTCTTTTCCGAGGCACTCTCAGAGGATCTTTTTTTAGCCGTATTCATATTAAAACTTGCTAATTAGCAGATTATTAGGAAAGGCGATTTGCAAAGATTTATTAAAAGACATTATACTCACTGCTTCTGTAGGTGACACTGGATCATGAATGATTTGCGCGAACATAAACGAATTTCGGTTTGATCAAGGATGCATTTGTCTTCAGAACCAAACGTAACGCTAATCTTCCGCGTCTTCAGTCACTCAGATGTCGGGGCTAAATCACTACTGCTATGTTCATTAATACATTCAACAACAAAACACCTCAATCTCTTAGGAGTCTTGCTTGTCTCTGCGTTTTGGTCTGATGACGAGTCACTCAGGGCAGGTCTGAGGTAAGACACTGGTTCAGTCTGTGTGACATGCTGCTGTCAATCATCTATTGTGGGTGTGGCCTCTGTTGGTGTGACCTCACACCGATATGCATTTGAGAATGGCTTGATTTCAGAAGGGGCAACTTATTTTTATTAAATTAAAAGAAAACTACAGGTGGATCTTTATCATTGTAGGGTGGTTGTGTGCACACACTCCCAACAGACATTTCAGTCCAAACTGCTTGTAAAAGTGCTTGTGGCACCGGATGACCCCTTTAAAGGTGACTTATCACGACTTTTCTAGGTTTTAAATTTTAATATCAGGGCCCTGGTGCATCTACCAATCAAGGAACCATTAAAAAGATTACCCCAGTAATTTTGTTTTAGTATTTATATTTCTCAGGTGTTTACTTTCAGACATGACTAACCGACTGTGTTTGTAGCTCGTGTGTTTTTAATGTAAACTTGTGTGTTGAAGAGAACTTTGTTTAGTACTTACATGCCTTTGAACGCCACTTTCTGTCCATGTGCTTCAGATGTGTACACTCAGAAAACCATGACATATCAGAATTTGAAAGTAATATGGTTTAAAATGCATGATTTCAGCACGATAAACATGACAATCAGAACCAAAACAGATGTTTTAATGGTGCAGCTCTATTCTGGGAAAAGAGGTGGGAGGGGGGATAGCAGCTCATTTGCATTTAAAAAGAGAGCCACAAAAATCAGCTTTGTTCTGCTTCCACTCAGAAAAGGCATTTTCTAAATAATGTAATAAATGACCAGTGGGGCATTTTGAGCTGCAACCTCAAAGACACATTATAGGGACACCAGAGACTTATATTACATTGTAAAAATGGGCATAATGTGTCTCCTTTAAAAGAAACAAAAATATTACAAAGGGGTGTTGCATCTGAATATTTTCACTCACATACAGATTTGATCGAAACTTCTGTTTAGGACACAGAATAAGATAAGAATAAAAACAAAATACATGCTAATTTGATAATAGTTTTATATTCTATTTTGGTTTCTGTATATGCTTTTCTTTTTTTTTTTATTGAAAATTTTTTTGTCTAGGCATTGCTAGATGTGAGTGCTGTTATAACTATGGTTTCAAAAACAGTAGGCTATTATTAAACTACATCTCGTTATAATGTTACATTTGTATTTCTCCTTAGAATGATTTCAGATTATATACATAGTATATAGTATATAATATATATATGTATATATATACTGTATATATATACATATTAATTAAAAAGTAAAAGTAATTTAAAACTGCATAATATACACTGTAAATAGTTTTGTTGCGAAATGGACGAATTTGAAGATAATTACAAAAAATAAAGTAAAACACCTGGAGGCTTTACATATTAAGAATTTCGATTTCACAAACAATTGTACGAATCACTGTTAAAACCACACAAAATTAGTTTGTGCTTTATTTTTTTTTTGCTTCTAAACAACATGGTTAATGTTGGTCCATCAACACTATTAGCAGTACTATCCCTTACCATGATCTAATTTACCCCAGTTAAATTCCTAGCTCTTGAGATGATCTCTGATAATTTCTTCACTAGGATTCTTTGAAGTCTAGCAATTCACTCATGTGCTGTCAATGCTGGCTTTCATACAGATTATCCACGCTCCACTATTTGCCCTTGTCTGGGGCACTAATGCAGACTGTAGAGCCGAACATCATCACATATGTTGTCAAAGAGCCTTTGTGTTCTGTGGAACCCAGGGAGCCTTCTTAAACTGATCTGACCTGACCTCTCTGTTTGTTTTCTCCTTGTCCAAACCCTTAGTCACCCACCACGATCCTGAGAACACCTTCAGCAGCATTATCGAACCGCCCTCTGTAATAGACCAGCCTTCTCCATCATGGTCATCCCAGGAGTCCTTTTCTTCCTTCGAGACGAGCGAAGATGGGCCTGTTTACTGCATACCCCATGAAGGTAAGCGAGAACTAGTGAAGATAAGCCATCTGTTTGTGCAACATGGAAAACAGAGGGAGTTAAGAAATCTCCAGACAATTTTATTAAATGACCACATGCTGTGGTAAATGGTTGCCCTCTGGGTGCGTACATCACGTGAATTGAGATGCCAAAAACAGTAAATGCTATAAATGGCTAAGTCAGCAGATGCAGCACTTTCAGGATGTGACTCAGGACTTTCTGCATAAACTGCCGTTTTGGAGATTGCTGCAGAACTGATATAAAAGCAATTTAAGGAAAACTGTTGTATCTTAATGTACTGTTTTATACAATATTCTTTAGTTGTCCTTATCATTTTATTTCAGATGTGTCTAGGATAATCTAGAATTCTTGCTTGGCTAGTTGGTTTTAAAGCTTAAAGATTTACAGAATAATGCATATATACAGTAGAGAAATGTCAGAAATGTGTTAATTAATTGATATAAAATGTGTACTAAATTATTTTTTTTAATTATATTAAAATTAAACTGAAAACTGGAAATATAAAAATAAAAAAACTAATTAAAAATCAATATTATAATAAATAAATAAATGTTTTTAATATAAAAAAGGCCTTATTGCATAGTTTTGTTCAAATGACAAAAATAATTTATCAGTAAAACAACAAGAATTTATGTGAATGAGGTGCTTATTTTTTTAGAATATACAAAATAAGTTAAAATTGTGTAATTTGCATCTTAGAAACTATTAAAAAATATTTTGTGTGATTTTGCTTTACAAAAAAAATCAGAACAGTGAAAAGAAAAGTGTTTTTCATAAGCTTTTGAGTGATTGGTGTAATTATCCCTCATAAAACATCAGCTGTTTGTTTCCACATTGAATCAGTGTTTTTAGTTGTGTATTGTTAATGTCTACAATAACCCCAACCCTAAACCTAATTAATTTTGTACAGTGTGTCTTAAATGAACCTATATCTTAGTAGCCACAGCTGTATAACTTCTAGATTTAAAGGCCCGTTCACACCAAGCACGATACATATAAAGATAATGATAACTATATTTGCGTCCACACTAGCAAACCGGAAGGCTTGTGACTTGTGTCTCACTGACTGCCATAGAATTGCCACTGCATGGTACAGTAAAGGATGAAAGACGTCATCTGAATGCTCCATCTGCAATCAGTGGTTCAACCATAACAAGAATACTTTTTGACGAAAAAAAAACTTTATTCAAAGATTCGGCACCGTAACATCTCTGTAGCACCATTCTAAACAGAATCCAGTGGACGCACATTGTGTATGCAGTTATGTGTTATGCTGGTTTCACACTGCACGCGTCAGCAGGGTGTAAGCAGAGCAGGAACCGAACATTGTGTGCTTTAATTTATGTTATTGCCAACATACAGTACTTTATGCGGCTGCCTTATTATAGTTTACACAATAAACTTGAGCAAAGTTTTCAATATGTGTATATGAAAAAAGAGCCTGTCAGCAAAAAGGATGTCTGACCCTTCTCACATTTTGTAAAAAAAATATTGTATTTTGCCATGCAAAGGAAGGCTTGCCTGCAGATGCTAGATTACAGTAAATAGGTTAAGCTTTGAGATCCAAGACAAAATTAGGAAAGATTTCCAACAAAAATTTATTTGGATTGAATAATTGAATTGAAAAACTCATCTTAAAGCTAACAAATGCCTCTAGTTTTATTCATCTAACAGACCTTTGAAGTTTGGGCAAAAACTCTTGTAAATTTTTTGCATTTTATTTTTTTATTTTATAACACAAAAAACATCAATTACACGATTTTATGGTAAAATCTGCACTACTGACGCGTGCAGTGTGAAACCGGCGTTAGACAAAATAAAAAGAAACACTGTTTGTAGAAATCTATTTTTGTTTTCTTTCTGTACAAAAAGTATTCTCATAGCTTCATAATGTTACGGTTGAACTACTGATGACTGATGAAGCATTCAGGCGTACGGTGTACATTTTAGGACATCCTCAGACCTCAGTCATAAAATGAAAAGGCGTCATTCCTCAGACTAAAAGGCCTTTGTCAATGGACCAAACGGCATCGTGACTTAGACTGAAAGGCTTCAGGTCTCGGAAAAAACGATGTCCGGCG
>JAUCMT010000105.1:1071451-1094813 GCA_032357475.1 Enteromius thamalakanensis
CATTACTCTAAGGGTAGGTTTAGTGTTGAGGTAGGTGTACACATTAATAAAACACAAATTTAGTCGTTTTTAATTTGCAATACCTATTTTTTTAATGGGAGGTAGTAAAACACCTTTGTGCGTCACACGGGGTGGGGCAACGCAACACATCAAACTCCAACTGAGTCCGTTTCGCCTGATTACTTTTTTTCTGATGACTTTTAATATTTTCGCCTGATGACCTTTTTTCTGATGATTTTTAATATAACTCCGTTTCGCCTGATGACTTTTTTTTTGATGACTTTTAATATGAGTCCGTTTCGTCTGAGAACTTTTTGTCTGATGCCTTTTAATCTGAGTCCGTTTCGCCTGATGCCTGATCGTACGAGACCTGACACCGGACATCGTTTTTTCCGAGACCTGAAGCATTTCAGTCTAAGTCACGATGCCGTTTTGTCTGAGGCATGACGCCTTTTTTATTTTATGACTGAGGTCTGAGGATGTCCTAAAATGTACACCGTACTGGCGACGTCTTTGTGGTAATCGTTTGCCAGTCAATAGGACAATCACAAGCCACCCGTTTTTTATCAAAAATTGTGTTCTGAAGATGAACGAAGCCACAACAACATGGAGGTAAGTGATTAATGACAAAATTTTCGTTTTGGGGTGGAGGAACCCTTTAAGTGCAGCTTATATTCTTTCCAGTTAACTCATCACACAGAAAAATTGCCAGACAGTTTTTCATTTAATTTTATAAAGGTTTTTGAATTGTTTAACGAGCAGAACTAATACTTTATTATTGTCTTTCTCTTCTACTTACCCTTTACATTTACTCATTTGTGTTATTCAGAGACTATGAATGAGAGCTGTGACAAGCAAAATTCTAGCGCTGTTCAAGAAACACCACTGACTCCCAATGATGAGGACGCAGGAGAGTATACGTCCCTCAAAGACACTACAAAGCAGTATGTTAGCGATGGGAGCGAGCAGCCTCTCCTGAAGTCTTCAGACAGCGAAGGATCTACCAGTGGTTCTGAGTCAACCATAGGAGCTGTTTACGCCCATATCGCCCGCCTTTCCAAACACTCCAAAGAGGAGGAGGACAACGTCTCCCCGGAGAAGATAAAAGAAAAGACAAAACCTCGTCCTCCAGACCCTTCCACCAAACCGAAGGTGTCCTGGATCCACGGAACATCTGGAACAAACCCAACAGAGCAAAGCCAGACTCCATCACCACAAAAAGAGAAGAAGAACAACTCCGACGCTTCTGGAAAGGTTGATGAAAAGCAGCGGTCAAAGGAGAAGTCGAGCAAGAACCGTGAAAAGCATCAGGATGGTAAGAAAGCAAATGGACCCGAATCACCAAGCAAAACCAAATGCCACAAAGCTTCGGATACCATCGAGCACCTCAATGGAACATTCCAGAATGCCTTGAAGAAGATTGGAAACTTTCACTCGGACAAGAAAACAAACGACACCAACAAAGATCCACCCAAGAGCCCAAAGATCATGCACCCGCACATGAACTCTGAGGCTGCCACGCTGCTCGCGGCTCAGCTGAAGGAAAAGACCCAAAGCCTCAATCGGAACGAGGGTCTCACAGTGGGAATCAAACCCAACGGTGTATCAACACCTCAAGCCAATCGAGAGAAACCCACCCCGCCTCAAAAGACCAAGCGCTCCACGACTGGAACTAACAAGCCCCTTCTTCCCACCTCCAGCAACCTCCAGAAGATGGTGGCTCCTATTTCAGACTCTACACCTGAACCCAAAAGCCCAGAAAAGCTAGGGGTTAATGGGACCAGAGTTGAAGGAGATGCCACACCAAAGAAAACACCCATCAAAAAACCACCGAGGAAGAAAGGAAAGGAGGGAACACTGGAGATGGAAGGCAAAACCACTCCAAAGACGGCCATTATGCCACCTCAGACTGTCAAGTAGATCACATTGGTGCGTCCATTTTTGAGAATATAAACGTACAGTTTTTTTATTCGTTAAATATTATATAGGAATTGGATGGATTTTATTGTTTGTTTGTTTGTTAGTTTTAAATGGACGAGCTGGTTATAGGATTTAATATTTTGAAGGATTGTGGTTCTCGTTAACTCTTTGAAGACCAGGAATCGGAAACAATGCCATGGCTTGTGTACAGTATTATAAAGGAAGAGTAAATGAATTTAATGTAATAAGCTCATCTTGTATGCTCTCAGTTTTACATATGCATCACTCCGTGTCCAAAGAGAGACAGGTTTTTGTGTCTGAAAGGTTGTATTTAGCACTGTATTCATAGATGTAAAAAAAATGAACCAAAGGTACTTTAAAGGTACAGAAAGAGTGATTCCAATATTAATTTTCTCTCAGGCTGTATCAGTATATTGAATACCTTGTAAATTATGTCATGTCATTGATTCACATTCATCAGTATTTTAAGCTTAAAACTATATTTCTTGCAAAGTTCTTGATGTTGAAGCTTAGCACTAGTTTCTCCTTTTCCCATAAAGCACCCATAATCGGTAATGGATTTCTTTTTTTTCTGGCCAGATAAAGACCCCATAAAATGAGAACTTTGTTTTTTGGTTTGTTTTTTGGCTTTTTTCTGTGTATTTGGGCATTTATATTATATTATAGTTCTAAAAGTTCAGAAAATGTGTACAGTTATACAACCTTTCTCCTCTGGGATGGATCCTGTACACCGGGGAGTATTCAAATTATAATCCAATAAAATTAGAAAAAAAATAGGAAAAACACAGGAAAAAATCATTATTTGCATTAAAAATCAGCACTTAAATGATTCATAAATTCTTTTAATACCTTGCAAATCTCATATGCTTTTCTGTACATGACTGAATGTGTCTATATAGCATAACTACAGGATTACTACAGTGCTCATTGGCATTTTATGAAAAATAATTGCCAAACATTATTTATGCAACCTACAAACTTTTACCATCAAATATTATTTGTCCTGCCATAGAAACAATGTAATGCTTTAAAGATGCCAGTATAAAGCAACCTACGAGTGCCTTGACTATACAGTTGCAGGAAGTTCAATGCAACCAACAAAAATATTTTTTCTGTGGCTTACATGAACAGAAGAATGGCTCATGACTGCAGTGTGTTTATGTTTTTTAAGCTCACTATTTGAAACACCCTATAGCACTTGCAAATATTTTTTTAGGATGACATCAACAGAAAGAATTGGATGGTTATATTTTAACAAAGAACCTAGGGTTAAATGTTCAATTTGGATCTGTCGTATTTTTAAGGAAGTTCACAAAAGGTTTTTGGATTGTGGTGTACAATAACTGCTATTCCCTCATATGGTACCTTATATTTTTCTACATGCTAAGATATTTTGTAATAATATTTTTACCCTTATTCGTAAGCTGTGCTTATACAACTTATATCTTGCTTTTTTTATTTTATGTGTGTCAAATGAACTGGTTTTCAATTTTGATAACATTTTTTTTTTATGTGCAAGCATCAGGTACAGTTGGATCCAATGTTTAAATGTCTTTCTGTTTACTCTCAAAATATCTTTTTCACCTTTCTCTGTGGATGTTATTGTTTTTTATGAACGATAAACTGCATGATGCAGAGTTCAGTGAGAGATCGCTGAGAGATATCTATGCATGTTACCCCATGTTCTGGTTTTGCTCTTTTGTTACTTGGGACCTATGACAAAAAACGACTTTTCATGTTTTTGCACGAATTCAGAACATTACCATCTTCAGTATATGACTTAATGAGAGAATTTCTACTCTGACTAAGGCATGAGCTTTGACTAAAGCTCAGTCTTAAAATATGGAGCTTTACCACATGCATTATCTTCATTCATTTTGTTCTGATTTTTGCCTTTCTATGTTGTTCATGTGTGGTTGTTCAGTTACCGTATTTGAAATAAAAGCAAACCTGTAGCTCATGAGTCTAAATATTACAAATAACAAGTGGCTCTCTCGCTCTTCAACTTTCAGTTTAATAAATTCTAATATCATATCAATCATATATTTAATTATTTATGTTAAAAAAATGTATTATATCTCATAATAAGGTCTTAAAAAGGCAGATAACAAAAAACAAATGCAAAATGTCTTACAACCTTGTTTAAATATTTTGTAAGTAGCCATTGTTGCTAATTGGATTCAGCATATATGTAAATAAAAAAAGAAACAGATACAAATATATATATAAATATACAGCCTGTTTTCTAAATAAGAACAATATACTAAAATATATAAAAATAATCTATTTAAAAATTAAAATATGCAAGGACTTTGTGAATTTGAAAAATCTAAAATATTGTTTCATTTCTTAATATATTGTAAAAAAAAAAAACAATATATCTCTCAGCACAGAAGATTATATATATATATTTATATATATATTACACTTTATATTAAGGTCCAATTCTCACTATTAAGAAACCATTAATTACAATGTTTGCATTAATAAACTACTAATTCACTGCTCATAAATAGTTAGTAAGATAAATGTAAAGTTTAGAGATGTAGAATATGGGCATGTTTTATAAATTCTAAAAAATATATCAATATATTAATAATGGACATATAAGCAACTTTAGAATGAGGATTGGTCCCTATACCTGTTACCAAAATAATAATAATAATTGTTTAGATAAAACAGCTTTCATTCATTACAAGACAATCCAGAATGTCTCTAAATGACACTCTGCGCTCACATTTTTTTTCCCCCATCCATTTTCTGGTTTATACAGTAAATGATATTTTACAGTTTCCGCTGACTCCTGGCTGCCTCTGTGCTCTGAGCAGGGGATCATGGGGAGGTTTTTTCGTCGCGGTAGCTGTTGCAACGGTGGTCATATGCTCATCAAACTCTAAAGGGCCCAGAGGACTCAACTGGCGAGCTCCTCTACTGGCACAACAGCCTCTTTCATACAGGAACAGTTGGAAGTCTGTGCGATGGGGCCCTGGAGTTAAAGCATCATGCGCTGCGTATTTGCGCTTCATTTTCTCTGTCTTTTTTTTAAGAGAGGGAGCGAGGAGCGCTTGAAGAAAGCAGCCAAGGTTTCGTGGGCAAAAGGCAAGACAGGCAAGGAAGATCATGTGATCTGTAATTGAAACCAGAGATGTTTAAGCATCCAGACACACATACACGTGTGCAAGTCATGCCACTGCTGACATCCAGCTTCATTTAAACTCGGAATTACATTTGCTTTCATTTCAGGATGTTTGTGGTTTGTTGTTAGTGTATTTACATTTATTTCCATAGAAGCTTCATCGGCTGTTACATGGCAGATACACATGAATCTTTCAACCACATATTATAATAAATAACATATAAGTCAAATATTAGAAAATTTGACAAAAAAAAAATAAACAAAAGACAAGATTTTTTATACAATTCTACAAAAGTTTTTTTTTCTGAATGTACTTTCAGAAAAACTTCGTTCATTTTACAAAGTATGTACATAAATTATATTTTTAAAATTATATTTGTAATAATAACATTTAATGAATAAATATTCTGAGTATCATTACGTAAAATAAACAGACACATCGCATTTTACTTATTTTAATTTCAAAAGAGTTTTTATTTATTTCTAAAGTATTCATTAATAAAGTGCATTAATTAAAAAAAAAAATTATATATGCATATATATATTATTTATTTGTTTATTTTTTTCCACAGTTGTCTTTATAGTATAAAGCATCTATGTTTTACTTAAGAACACGTTTTCAAATTACTTTATCATTATTCTCCAAAAATAAATAACTGAAAGTAAACTGAAATGTAATTATTTTATTCCAATAAGAAATGCACATTAATTCTAAGGATACATAAAAATACTGCCATTATAAATAAATATTACAGTAATGCAAATCCTAACACATCTTAAGTCCAATATAATTTTGCTAGTATAATTAGGTACAGTAGATGTACGAGACAACTAGAACAGCACTCCAGTGCTGGAAAAGTCATTTAGGCTGTGATTCTTATAGGAAAAAAAAGTGTATTCCAGAAAGTATTCACAAAACAAGGCTTATGGCTTTCAAAAAAGGTATGGTTTATGACTGTCATCTGCGACCAGACAGACAAACTGATATTTCAGAGGTGGCGAAATGACAAATGGAGTGCCAGTCTAAACATATCTCTCCAAAAGCTGAAGCACAATGAAGCGGTAAAACCATCAGAGCCCACAACCGAACCCTGTTCACAACCCAGCCATCGCCATGGCAACAGGGACAGATTGCATCCACATCTGGTAGCGATTTCAGCTCTTGTGAAAGAAAAAAAAAAAAGCAGGGGGAGAAAGAAATGTATGTGTTAAGGCAAAAGAAAAAAGATAAATATTTTCTGCAATGCAAAGCAGAGGGTTGAGTTACACTTAGAAGAAGTTGAGAACAGCGTTTTGTTTGTTTGTTTGCTTGCTTTTCGCCCGCAAACAAAATGAAAGCAATATTTCAAACTTCTGTAAGTTATGAGAATCAAATGGAGCCATGCTGGTCCTCTGGAAAGCTGACACGCTTTGCCTGTTCAAGCAGGTTTTCATAGGAAACAGAGTATCCAGCGGGCGACAGACTCCAGAGAGAAAATGATTGTATAATAAAGGCTGACAACAACATAACTTAAACATAAATCATATGCTTATATTCTAGGTGGGAAAGCAAAAGCTCTTCCTGTGTCAGTATAGGACGTTTGGATTCTAAAACAGTTTGTGCATCTTTTTTTTAGTTAAACTGAATCGCTGTTAAGAAAAAGAAAAGAACATATTAATAATAATACAACACTTTGGTAACCGTATTCATATAATTAAAAAAATATTGTGGTTCTGTGGAATCAATATTGTGGGCAAAAAGTGTGTTATACTGGAGTAATCTTTTATTATTTTATGTTTTATGTTTAAAATTTTTTTTGTCTATTTATTAAATAATCCTGTCTAAATGTTTCATGGTTTGCAATATATATATATATATATATATATATATATATATATTGAGTTTGTTGCAAGTCATCATATTAGACTTATTTCTAGGATCATGTGACACTTAAGACTGAAAATTCAGCTTGCGTTACAGAAATCAATCACATTTTGAAATGTAATCAAATAGAAAACATTTATTACAATATTTAAAATGTTATGCATTTGTACTGATGGATGAATGTTGAGAAATCATTTGTTTGCAGATGCTACATGATTTGATATTGTATGCAGTGATGCAAATCAATGCTTCAGTCAAAAATTAGTAGAAATTACAATTCTTTCTAAAAAAATAAAAAGTAAACATATCACATTTAGACCATGAAAGAGACTTAATATAAATAGGTGTTGTTATTCTGTTAAAAATATCCTAAATTACCAATTGATTATTTTATCAATGCAATGTAAATTACCATCAATGCAATATCCAAATTTCAAAGTTGAAGTCATAAATCTCTCTTATGCTGCATGGCTTGTCCAAATCATGTTAGAATGTGATGTTTTAACGTGTGTGGATGTTGTACAGCGATAATCTGGGGACCTGAAGGGGTTAATGCAATGACATTCTGATCATTTTGTGTTCACAAATGTGTATGTGGGTCTCTGATTTGTTGAAAACACAATGGCATCAGTTTTTGCCGTGGTGTTTTTGTCCGTTTAGTTTCCTGAGAGGTCTGTGAATCACAGCATACGTGTCCGTGCCATGTGTGGGTTATTACTGGAAAGGGCGCTTGGCATGTGTCGCTGCCTCTAACCGCTGGATGCTGAGCTCAGCTCCGCAGCACTGAGATCATGTGTGTGTATAATATACTGTTACGGGCTAAATCTGCCGGACTCACACTGTGATATAAGACTGACTGATCTGAGGTGATAACAGAGCACTTCATCATACACTTAATGATACATGCGGCTAAAAATAAATGACTTACTGCACTCCATTTACTCACTGTTCACCAGCTTGTTATGATTATTACATTCCTATTTCAATGTGCTTTCTTGCAGGCAAATGCTCATTATCAAATAAATAGTTTGTGGTTGATATGTCAAAAACTAGAGTTAATATCTCCTGCTGTGGAGATTTTTTTTAAATCACATGAAATCAGAATGAAGAGTAGACCCATGTCCTCCAGAGAGTTGAGGGTGCAGCACACTGGACTCGTTCTGAATCTGGAAATCAACCACAAATAAACAAAGAAAATTACTATATATATTTATTGAAAGTGAGCATAAAGGCATTTATAATTTTACACAATACTTATAGTTAACAAAAGTAGAAATATTAGTAATAACAGTGTGTATACGAGTAGTCAATGTATCAATGTGTCCAAAAAAGATAAAGCTCTCTCATGCTGTTTGTAACTCTAAGAAGATACATTTTTCTCATGTTATTTTGGTTAGTGTTTTTTTTATTTTTTTGTTTTTTTTTTGTTTTGTAAGCCTGTTTCCACCACTGAATTAAAAAAAAATTATACCTCACAATTCTGACTTTATAAACTGGCAATTGCAAGTTATAAAGTCCAATTTGAAGTGGGCAAAAGACAATGTTTTCAGACATGTTTATATCTCAAAATTATGACGTTATTTCTCACAATTTTGACTTTATGTCTTGCAATTCTGATTTTATGTCTCTCAGTTTCTGACTTTATATCTCAAAATTAAGATTTTATATCTCGCAATTCTGACTTTATATCTCAAAATTATGACATATCTCACAATTCTGATTTTATGTTTCACAATTTCTGACTTCATATCTCAAAATTATGACATTATATTTCACGATTCTGATTTTATGTCTCGCAATTATGTTTTTATATCTCACAATTGTGAATTTATATCGCACAATTCTGGTTTTATGCCTCGCAATTCTGATTTTATATCTCTCAGTTTCTGACTTTATAACTCACAATTGTGAATTTATATCGCACAATTATTGTTTTATGTTTTGCAATTCTGACTTAATATCTCCCAGTTCTGAGAAAATAAGTCAGAATTATAAGTTTGTATCACACAATTCTAAAAAAAAGTCAGATTGGTGGAAATGGGCTTCCATAGTCACACCATATAGGACACAGTTTTTATAATGCTAACAATGTAGACATTTATCATTTAAATTACATCAAAAATAAAAATAGTTCTGCCAGTTATTCTATTATGTTATGGATTATTGCCAGGTGTCTGCCAACCAGTTCAAACGAGACACAACTAAATCTAAAACTAAATCTCATCACAAAATAAGTCTTTATATGGCTTCAGTGTCAAAAAGTTTTTTTTTGTTGTTGTTTTTTTCACCAGTAAAGTATCAGCAAAAATATGCAGCACACTACATAACTGTTTAATAATAGAAGTTGTGTTACATTTGCAATGGAAGACTTGGCTCACATATCGTCATGTTTGCCTATTTTAAAGCCATCACGTATAAAGAGCAAAGCCCCTATGACGAGATGAAAGTCTCCCATTAGTGAGACAGATATACAGGGTCAGCAAACAGTTGTCTGCACTTCTCTTTTTTCCTCTTTGTCAGCATATTTCTGTGTCAAGTTTATTCAAGAGGATCTGCCTCTAACGGAAAACCTTTTTTCATTTCTCCCCTCTTCTCTCTCTCTCTCTCTCCCTCCACATCCCTCCCACCTTCCCTCTTTTTCCCTCTATATTCGCTCTCTTCCTATTCTCACTCTCCCCTCTTTTTCCCTCTAAGAGAGGAGGAAGTAGTATGGTTTATTCAGGGATCAGGTTTCAGAGCAGAGATTTTTCTGGCTCTGGAGAAGAGAAGGAGAGAGCTGCTTCTGTAACCGTTACTGCACACAACAGTGATGAATATTAGACAAAAACAGAAAACAGCTTACACACTCATTTCATCTTTCATATTTACTGTGCTTTTAATACAGTAATGCTGCTTGCTAAATGATCTCACTATTAACTAGTTGCTGATTAGCATGCCCATTATTAACGTATAGGCTGTTTATAATACTTATAAAGTACTTATTCTGTATGACCATATTTTACATCCTTACCTACCTAATACAAAAGTATAATGAGCTTTATAAAATAAAATTAGTTTTTATGCAGTGTGCAACACAGCGAATAAAAGTGAATAAAAACATCCTGCAAGGTTTTAAATCTGAAAGTGCACCATGTATAAAGTTATTGTCTATCAAAAGAAAAATCACTTAACAAGATGTTTTTAAAACCAAGACATTTCATGTTGAAGTCGACATTAAACTTTAGAATATTGCCCACCCACTTGTTCTGCAGGCAGACGTGGAAAAACAAGTTGGTCTGAATGAAAATGCAAATTCATTATTTGCCACTAGGTGCCACTGTTTAGGCTTTAAAAGCTTACGAACGCTGTTGTGAAATCAACCAATCACCAGAGAGGTTTGGAAAAATTAATTATTTGTATGAAGGTGATACAGTTATGGACATTTTCTTTGTGTCTCAGCATGCTCTGTGTTCCTCATTTGACCAATGCTGCGTCTGAAATCGTATACTTCCCTACTATATAGTATGCGAAAAACAGTATGCGAGGCGAGTAGTGTGTCCAATTTTATAGTATTCGAAATTCAGTAGGTGAGAAGTACCCAGATGACCTACTGCTTCCGTCCGAATTCTATAGTATGCATACCATGGACACTTTCCTATCCCATAAGGCTCCGGGAGAGGCCTATTTTTGGTTTTAAAACAAACTCTTGAGTAAAGATCAGTCAGTAACACTTTTTTGTTATCTGCCTGTCTGTCTGCACTAATTCACAATTCCTAAAGCTTCGTTTTCTGGGTGGACTTGTAATCTCCCTGCACTTTCAGTATCTCAGAGTCACAGTCTGGATTCATTAATACGTGTCAGTATCTTTAAAGCGGTCTACATCCTGTTCCTCTTTCACACCCCCTCTTCTCTCTCTCTCTCTGAGCCTCAGTCATGTCTCAGAGCATGTGGTTTTCATTAGGAGAGTTGGATTAGAGCACAAGGGCAGATCTGCAATGGTGGCAATCCACACTCCTCTCCTTCTCTGCCTTCCCTTCATTATCTCATATGCGATCGGCTTCGGACATTCAGCTCGAGCCAATTCACATTCAGCCTCATGATGTCAACTGCAAATCTACCCTCATGATCTAAACCTGAAATTCCCATAATCTTCAACTCCGGAGGTTAGAACCTCTAATCAGATCTGAAAATCACTCTTCATCGATAGTTCCATGAAGAACCTTTAACATCTTAATATGTGTTTAATATGTTTAAAATGTTCTTCACACTAAGAACAACATGGTTCTTTTAAGAACTGTTGACTGAAAGGTTTTTGGGTGAAACCAAAAAAGCTTCTTCAATGGCTGTGAAAACCCCTTTTGGAGCCTTTATTTTTAAGAGAGAAAAGAAACCTAAAATCATGGGTTAACCAAGTCTGCATTGCCAAATATAAATAATCTCCATCATTTTTTGATGATGAAAGCTGGAAACAAAATATGAGCGTGTGTGTGTGTCTATGCCCCGAGGATCCAGACGTCCAGGATCAAACGATGCTTGTTTTGGAAACAGGGGGAAGCACTACCTAAATGCTGAGTGTGGAGAAAAACAACGGAGAGGGAGGGGAAAGACAGAAGAGGAAAAAAAAAACAGAGGCAAGGATGAGAGCCCAAAGGATCCGGTGGAGGAAATGGCTCCTGCTCATTATGTGTGCTGCTGGAGAACAGCATGCCGGGAAACGGACGAGAGTAATGCATGTGTGTGTTGACGTGTGTACAGGGATGGTGCTGCTCTCGTTTAGGAGAGAGAGAACGGAAGAGCTCATAAAAAAGCTTTTTGATGTTTAGCCAGAGGCGTGTGACTGATACTCATGTGTGTTTTCAGAGTTTCAAGACAAAACTGATGGCAAAGTTATGTTTTTATTCACATGATTTAACCCAAAATAGCACATTTGATACTCAGATTTCTACGGCCCTTTAAATAATCAACATGATCAAAACAACCTATTGCATAAAATATTTAAACCTTCGGTTGCCTGTTTGATAAATCATACTTTTTCTTAGCATTTTCATAGTTATAAATAAAATTAAGACTTTATCTTATTGTTTTTTTAATACATTTTCTAAAATGTCAATGAACTAAAAGTCAAAGTAAATATCATGGGTATTTCAATGTATTTTTTTGATGGATAGTTTTTACCCCGTCATAAATTACTATATTAATGTTGATGAAACATCTATATTTTTGAACAAAGATCTGAGGCTGCTTCCACTGAACCTGTAGACCTTTTAAAAGTATTTCTTTATTTTCTATATTTCTACTATGTCATTCTAACAGTCATTCCACATGTGTCTATTTCACTTCTCATTAAGGATTTTAGGAGAAACATCTGAGACAATGTGGATAATTAAATAAAGCACGCCTAAAAACTCCTACGATCCTGTAGGACAACAGTAGTGTTGAAGCTCAAGTCTCAGACTGACCGCTCAGACACATCTTCGCAGAATTACACTGGATCTAATGCATCGCCTGCAGATATTATGTTTTTCAGTTTCAGAGAGGAAATCTGGGTCTTTTTAGAGGGAGAAGAATGTGTCATATGACACATCAGTCCCTGGCCACAACTGTAGAGACAGACAGACAGAAAGACAGACGGGGCCCCAGCTCAGTCTTTGGACGATAGAGCATGATGGTTTCACTGCTGCATTCCTATGCAGAACGGTTTATTTTCATTGGAAACATAAAGCCCTGTTACCCAAAACACTGCCTGAAGTCTAATCTGTAGCACGGTCGCCCTCTATAGGTGACCTAAAATCAACACACTCCCCCCTTTAAGAGTGGATAGTATTATGCAAGTGCAGTGTAACTGAATACACCCATACAGAAGTCATTCAATTGGGTATGTATATAGTTTGCTACTGTATGTAAATACACAGACCAAGGAGCTTAGTACATACCAGAAGTGGGCAGAGTTGACATTACACGTCCTCACATGCACTGCCTCGAAACTGAGTTGCCCTGTGACCGCATATTTTGTAAATAATAAGTAAAATAGAGAATAAATGATGAGAACACAGAAGGTGATACAATTTTTAGCATTAAATATTAAGTCATTTCTGTGTAAGATTACACATTTCTGTATAATGTTACATATTAAAGTATTTAATATCAAAAAAAGCTGGAGTACATTAGCAAGTCAAGCAAGGTGAACAATTTCAAAACATTTAAACTTCACAGGACAAAATCTGTTCATAACAACAGAAAAGCAATGTGCTTAGTCGTTATATAATTAATTGCTTTATCCAAAGATTCAATATAAATGTGGTTAAAAAAAAGATCTGGCCTCTTTAACAACAATCAGAAATTCTGACTCTTATTTTTTTTATGATTCAGTGATATTGTTATGTTTATCCAAAGCAACTTAAATCATCAGATATTTATCAAACAACGTTTTATCATACAATACTAATATGAATACCAAAAGATATTTTAGATATTTGAATAAAAAAAGAATATTTATATTTAATAGACAGATTTTTATAAATATTGCACAAATTAATTGCACACACACATATGATGTATATGAGAGAAAATTAATATACAATATATTTTTATATTAATGTTAATATAGTATTATGTAATATTTCTATATAGAAATATGAATATATTTAGTTATAACAATAGATATAGAAAATTCTAAATGTTTATATATATCAAATATTATATATAATTTTTTTAACAAATGTAGGATAATATAAAAAACATCTAGGTTACGAACAAAAACCACGTTCCCTGAAGGAGGGAATGGAGATGTTACATGTGGGAACTTGCATGAGAGACCAATCGCCTTTGAGCTTCAAAGAAAAGGCCAATGAACATTGACGTGCACAGATTGCATTCAGGTGCACCTCATAACTACGTGAGTATAAGAGGGCACAAATGCAGTGCACCTATAGGGTACTCCCCTTTAGTTCTGACTGCGGGGAAGGAGGACTCAGGTTTGCCTATTTTATAGGGGCGTGGTAGAACCTTGGGCACGTAACCGGTCCGGGGACTCAGGATTACATGAGAATCAGCTGGACCAAACTCTAGGCACTCTTCGTCAACAGAGAAGGCTTGAAGGTCCCCTACACTCTTGATGGGGGCCAACGCAGTCAGCGTTAGATATTTCAAATCCACTGACTGAAGGGACTCGAATGGGACCTGCCGCATGCCACGTAGGGCGACAGCAAGGTCCCAAGAGGGTACGAGGTGTGGTCTCGGAGGTTTAACCTATCGTGTACCTCTAAGATGTACCCTCCACTGCATCCCGATATGCCGTGAAAGCAGCAACATACACTTTGAGAGTCGAAGGGGACAGCCTGCGCTCCAACTTCTTCTGCAGGAAAGAAAGCTCTACTGCAACCGTGCATCTCTGTGGGTCCTCTCCGCAAGAGGAGCATCAGTTGACGAACAGACTCAGACTCAGATCTCAGAGCATAAGCCTGCCTCATAGAGGGAGCTCTTGTCTAAGTGATCGTTTCTATCAAGGCCGAAGAGAGGACGCAGAGGTCTAACGCGTCCCGTCTAGGAGACATGGAGGTTCCAAAGATCAGGGCATGGGTGCCAAATTGTGCCTATCCCCTGAGAAAGAAGGTCCTTCTTTAAGGGGATTTAACAGAGAGGGGATGCCGCGATGAGCATGAGGTCAGCAATCCATGTCCGCGAGGGCCAGTGTTGCGCTACCAGCAGAATCTGCTACTCGTCCTCCCAGTGTCTGTGCGAGGAGGCTCATTGGGGGAAAGGCGTACTTGGGCCCTGGAGGCCAGCTGTGAGCCAGTGCATTCCTGCCAGGGGGGCCTCGTCAAGAGAGTAATGCAACTTGCAGTGGGTGGACTCGGGGGAAGGCAAAGGGGCCACCATTCTTCAGGGTGGGTGGACTGCCGTGAGAGCTGGTCGGCTGCACGGTTCAGTGTCCCTTGAATGTGAACAGCGTGCAGCGATTTCAGCCAAGCTTGACTCTACAGGAGCAGATGGCAGGTGAGTTGTGACATGCGGCAGGAGCGTAGACCACCTTGTTAGTTGATGTATGCTACGGCTGCTGTATTGTCCGTCTGGACCAACAAGTGCTTGTGGTGCAGCATCGGTCAAAACTGAAGCAGGGCCAGAAACACGGCTAACAATTTGAGACAGTTAATGTGCCAAAGCAGTCACATACAGCACCCCAACCCATGGAGGAGGCATCTGTGTTGACCACAACATGCCTGGACACCTGTCCTAGGGGTACTCCGGCCCGTGGGAAGGCAGGGTCTGACCATGGGCTGAGGAGGCGGCAACACTCTGGGGAAATCTTGGGACTCAAATGCATAACCAACGCTGAAGCAGTCTCACATGAAGCAAGCTCAGTGGCATCAATGTGGCTGCCAAAAGAGGAACCGCTGTCTAGTGCTCTAGAGATCTAGGCATTTCCGCATGGTCTGCGTGTGCTAGTTGGTGAGGCGGGCAGTTATTTCAACCTAGTCCAGCTCCATGCCGAGAAAAGTGATCCTCTGCACCTGGGACAGTTTGCTCTTTTCTCAGTTGACCTGTAGACCCAGATGGCTGAGGTGCCGAATCGCCAGGTCCCTGTGCATGCACAACAGATCTCTCGAGTGAGCTATTTTCAGCCAGTCATCGGATGCCATCTGCCACACCTGCAACCTTCCTAAAGAGGTGGGGAGAGAGGGACAGGCCAAAGGGTAGAACCTTGTACTGATATGCTCGACCCTCGAAAGCAAACCTCAGAAGGGGTCTGTGTCGAGACAAGATCAAAACATGAAAGTACGCGTTCTTTAGGTCGATGGCTGCAAACCAATCTGGGGCCGAATGAGGTGAGCATTTTGAACGCCAGCCTGAGAATGGATCGATTCAAAGCTTGTACAGTAGATCCAGGATGGGTCTCAACCTATTTGGGGTACGATTAGTCGACGGAAGATGAGGGCACAGAAGCTTTCGGCCCTCCACCGGGAGTGGGGACTTCACAGACCTGCGGGTGTTCTAGACCTGTCCCTGAGATGCGGGTGGCACGCGCCCATGGCCAGCTCGACGTCGGGCGGCCAACCTGGCATCATGTGCCTCACGGGGGTAGGAGCAGAAGGTCTGGGTGCTGCGGGGGGACGCCCTCGATGATGGGCAGGTGGAAGGGAAGACCTTTTGCGGCAACTCCGTGCACTCAGTAGGTCTTTGCTAGCTGGAATGTAAAAGCTGGTACAGCCGGCCTTGAAAAAGGCCACCAGTCCACAGGATCCACTGACAGCTGCCCAGTGAACACTGCCAGATGCACCTGAATGCAATCTGTGCACGCCAGTGTTCATTGGCCTTTTCTTTGAAGCTCAAAGGCGATTGGTCTCTCAAGCGAGTTCCCATATGTAACGTCGAAGTGATTCAACTGAAAGGGTAACTTATTATTACTTACTATTGAAGATGAACGATTACGTGTTTCTACCTGTTGCTGTAACATACATTCTAAAAAAATTCAAAAATTTAAGAGTGTTATAACATGGATTGATTAAGTGAACTAAAATAAATATGAACGAATGTTTTCCTGAATCATCCCTCAATTTAACAGTGTATTCTATATTATTTGTGGCTATTGTTTTAAACATGGAGGAGCACAATGAATTCATAGAAGAATGTAAAAGACAGTTTAAACATTGCTTGATCTGAGTATAGTCAAACAGCAGCTGTTGTGTTCTGACTCGGGTTATTCATCAGCAGACTGTGAGAGAATCTGACACAGCCGCAGCTGCTCTGTGGTCTCAACTCCTTCATACTGAGAAAAAAAAAACATTAAAATACAGCAAACTTCACAAAACATTTAATATTGTCAAACAAACAACAGCTTTATGTCCCTTTTGGTAAGAATTAGCAAATTTTAAATAACCATTTCCATATATTAAGCTTTTTATCCAATTCCTCTGAAACAAAACCCAAAAAATTGTCCAATCAGACTCCGACACATGGCGGTGGATACCTATGAGCAACCCATATCTACTGTATTGACCCTCATTTCACCAAAGGACCTCAATCTTTTTGGAAACGGCCAGCCGCAGTATGTGGTTCACACTCTTGGCCTTTCTGACTCTGTGTGCCGTGGGGAGAAGTGCTGAAAATGTTTCAGAAAGCAGCGCTGAGAAGGAAAAGCTTGTTATAGCCAGAGGAAAACTTGTGGTGAGTGCTCAATACATGCTTGAACGCTTGATCTATGCAAGAGTTAACAATTATTTTTATTGTCTGGCATGAGACAGCTAAAGAGATTACATTTCATGTCAATTATAATAATGTATAAAGCAATACTCATACATACAAGTTTGGGGTGAGTAAGATTTCCTTTCTATTATTATTATTATTAAATGCTTATTAAATATTCAGTTAACTGATTTTTATTATTTATTTTTAAGAAGTTCTGCTCACCAAGGTTGCATGGTTACACTTTATTTCTTTGTTACATCTTTGTTACAGTTTTTACATTTATACAATTTACATTACAATTATACATTTACATTTTGAGTAATATTAAGTATCTTACTTACAGTATGATTAGGGTTAGGATTAGTTTATGCCTTATAGGGTCACTTCCACGTAATTATGAACAATTAATTGATATTAGGGTTAGTATTAGTAAGTACTGTACATGTAACAGGTGTAACATGGACACCTTAAAGGAAAGTGTTACTTAGCATTTATTTGGTTACATGTAAACCAAAAAAATTACATAAACAATAATAATTTTAAAAAATGAAATATTGTAGAATATTACTATTCTGTTTTCTATTGTAATATACTTTAAAATGTAAATTATTCCTGTGATTTCTTTATCATTTCTCCAATCTTAAGTGTCACATGATCCATATTAGAAATCTTTCTAATATGCTGGTTTGATAACAAACAACTTATTATTATTATCAATGGCAAGAATAGCTATGCTGCTTTTTGTGTAAACCATAATATAGGTATATTATATATACATTACATATTTTTTTTTTTTCTTTGATGAATGGAAAATTCAAAAGAACAGCATTTATTTGAAATACAATGCTTATAACATTTTATATAAGAAACGTATTTCAACAGTAACTTTTGATCAATTTAAAATAAAAGCTTGTTTCCACCACATATTATTATTATTATTCTTTTCTTTTACTTACCTCAAACCTTTGAATAGTGGTGTGCATTAAATACTCTTTTCAAAATAACTCAGAATACTGCATATGATACAATGTCAAGTCTTCAAAGAACACATACAAAAAATAGAATTAATTGAGTTAAAATGCTTGTTTTTAAAGTGTTTTTTCATTTGATAATCTCTCTTCAATCCCTTCCCAGGCTCCCAGTGTAGTGGGATGATCCATAAAGAAGATGCCAGAGCTCTACAATTTCCTGATGGAGCGATGGGCATTGTAGTATCCTAAAAAATTATTATCAAAAACTACTCTCATTTTCTTGTAATTCCAGTGTTTTCAGTTTAGTGCTATTAGTGTTTTTAAAGAAAGTCGTTGCTCTACCAAGACAGCGTTTGACAGAGACATAAATGTTAATGAAATCTTTACAGGCCCAGAGTGCTGTTTTCTGTGCTGCCATATGTTTAAACACTCAGAGGTCGGAGTCATGCGCTTCATGGCCTCAGAGGTCATTTGCCTGCTGTCGTTAACCTTAACCTGCTGTTTAAAGTCACAACCTAGAATACGATTCAGGAGAGGATAAAAACCCCCGTCTGATTTTTTACAATGAGAAGGATGAGGAAGTGAAGGTAAAGACAATGTGCTTATTTTACATGCAAGTGTACTTTTATATATATATATATATATATATTTTTTTTTTTCTAGTATTTACTAGTATTTTCACCAACAAAAAAAGGGTTTTAAGTGGGTTATTTCTATCTTTTGCAGTAGCGTGTCAGTTGGAAATATCAGTTTACATTTCAGTTTACAGTTTACATTATTTTTGTTATTAATTGTAATAATGCAGTGAGGTTATTGTCTGACAACAGACAGTGCTCCACACAGAGATCTGATCTGATTATCATCCATTCTGTCTGGAATGACATGAAGAAACAGAACAAACTAAGACAGATATATACATACATACATATATATATATATATTTTTTTTTTTATTTATTTATTTATTTTTTTTCTGAAAATAAATGTAACAATTTAAAATATACAAATGTGAAACATAAAAACATTAACAATAAAAATGCCAAAAGAGTGTTAAAACAAAACTTAATAATGAAAAAATATGAAAAAAAATATATCAGAAAATTAAAGAAAAGTGAAAACAGAAGAAATTTAAATATTAAATATAAATATTTTTTAATGTAAAATGTATAACCTGACTATAATATGTATATTCACTCTCTGATTTCAGGTTGTTCCTGTGAAGAGGATGAAGGCAGACGAGATCAGCAGCTTGCTGGATTCTCTGGGTTTCTATAAGAGGTCACAGAAAGGCGAAGAGATCCCTGAGGAGTTCAAACATTTTCCTCTGAACACGCCTCGGGACGAACTCTGACCCCCGCTGGTCAGCTCCGGGACTGCAGCCCGCCGTTAATGACGCGCAGAGTCTCAACGCTCAGACACGGCCGGACTCTGCGCCGACACACCGCTGGCTGGAGGCAGTCCTACTGTATCACATACATCTACAATAAACCTCGTACCATCTTTGACTTGTGTGGCGTCGTTTCATTAAAATGTATGAGCTTACTTGGTTTTCATAAAGAAAAGCAATTACACAACAAACCCAGCGAAAGATGACTATTAAAGAAAATAATGCTGTCAGAATAAATGAGAAACCTAATTGTTGAGTTTTGCATTTCTAAACAAAATTGCTCCTCAAAATTAGCTGTCAAGGATAAACTTATTAATTAAAATTTTATTATATTCGGATTTTGGTCCATACAAAACAGCTATTTATATGGCTATGTCTATGTGTGCGTGTACTGTGTATATTTATTATGCACATAAATACAGGCATACAGTAGTTTAAAAACATTTGCATGTATATGAATATTTATCTTCTTATCTTTTATAATCTATAGAAATATATTTAATATATAATATAATATATATAGAATAGCATTTTTCTTAAACATATATGCAGGTGCTACTATTTATATACATACACAGTACACACACATACATACATACATACTGTATAATATGTAAACAAAAACTTATATAATATAGAAATATATAATAAATGTGTGTGTTTGTGTGTGTTTATATACATATACAAAGTACATACACTCGTATATAATGTAAACAAAAACTTTGTTTTTGGATGCAATTAATCACGATTAATTGTTTGACAGCACACACACACACACACACACCTACTTAACTACAAAAAGAGGACATATGACTGAACACCCTACCTTTGAGGACACCTCAAGAGAAGATCTTTTTACACTTATCAGTCGATATTCTGAATAAAAGCCTTCCTTAAAGACCTGAAATTTTACCGTCACTTTGAGGACAAGTATTTTTTATGTTACTTTTGGGGACAAACACAAATTCTGATCATACAGCAATTTAAGGACTTTGGCGATACACAATCTAAGGTATACTTTTAGGATCATGCTACAAATGAGTCATCCTAACAAGAAATAGAAGTAGAATTACAATTCAGTATTTTCTAGTAAACGCTAGTGCAGAGTTACAGGCATAATAGACCAAATGTATATTTTTAATACACAGTGGTAATTCAATGCTTTTCATAAAATGAAGTAAAATAGTCATGAAATAACTATCACAATATAAGGAATTAAAAATAACAAATAATAAAGCTGATAACAGCTAAAAGCGGACGTTGGGGACTCTGTAGATACACAAACTCCGGTTAAGTGACCTTTCAGGGAGTCTTGAGATGCACAAACTCTGCGTTAATTATATTTTGGGGAGTCCGTGATACACAAACTCCGTTAAATGATAATTTGTGGGCTCTTGAGATACACAAACTCTGCCTAAATTATGTTTTGCGGACTCCGAGATACACAAACTGATATTTTGGGGACTCTGAGATACACAGTCTCCGGCTAAATGATGTTTTTGGGACTCTGAGATACACAAACACCGGTTAAGTGATACTTTGGGGACTCTGAGATACACAAACTGATATTTTGGGGACTCTGAGATACATAAACTCCTGTTAAGTGATACTGTGGGCTTTTGAGATACATGCGTGTGACAATTCGGCTGATGACTTTTTGTCTGATGCATTTTAATCAGAATTCATTTCGCCCTATGCCTAATTAGGAGACTTGACACCAGAGGTTGTTTTTTCTGAGACCTGAAGCCTTTCAGCTGTTTGGTCCATTGACAAAGGCCTTTTAGTCTGATTCTTACGGTGGCCGAGAGAGCTCAATGTGCTGCAAACAGAAGAAAAAACATGCAAACTACAAATTCTCACAACACAACCAATCACAGAGAGGCACTGCAAACACACGAACGTGCTGCAAACAGCACGGACCACAAAGGAAATGTTTCAGGGGGAACTCAAAAAATGATGAACCCATCTAGGACCTGATTATTTGTTCTGTGGCTTTTGGTCAGAGCAGAGATGTTGTTGCTAAACTAAAAGGCGAGTTGTTTTTTTTGTTTGTTAATTTTAACAACGTGATCATACGGTCTTTTGGATATTATTAGACTAATCTGACGAATTTCACACTTAACTGTGAAACATTATTTTAATGCTATGTTAGCTAGAGTTGCTCTCAGATATAATATTATATAAAATATTTCCGTTGTGGTCCGTGCTGATTGCAGCCCGTTTCTGTGTTTCCTGCGAATGTGTTGGCAAACTGATTCTAACTAAGATGTTTTCTTAATGTGTTTTCTGAAGTTTGAAGCATGTTAAGCTCTCTCGGCCACTGTTAATTCATACACCTAGCACTCCCATTTAAATCATGAAATATGCGTCAGAATATCATGTCAACATTTGTCCTCATTTCATTATACACGATTAATGATGGAAAACTGAATTGTTTTATTTATAAATCATAACAACCCCGTGCTGCGGCATTTCCATTCATACAGTCAGCGGAAGTTATTTTACACAACTACACCAAGCTTCCGGTTTTCGAACGCAGAGCATGAAAAAGGCCTATTCTGGTAAACACACACAAACAAAAATGTATATATATTTTCTGAAATTATTAAGTAATTTTTTAAGGAGATATACATTTTCTGCTGACAGAGGTGACTGAAACTTGTTATTTTTATTTTATTATTATTACTTTTTTTATTATTTTTTATAAACTAATCTACTTAGTGTGTATAATGTATTGGATAAACAGTGCACTTGCTTTAAGCTGAAAACTAACTAAATCAGATTTATGGTTCAAATAAAAAATAACAAAATCCTAATGAGATATAAAAATAAACTTTATTCAAAAAATCTTTGTTTATATTTTTTTCCTGAAAAACAATAAAAAACTGAACATTAAATTTTTTATGCTTTTTTATTATTATTATAATTATCATTTTATTTATTTTTTTGCTGCAGTAACATGAACTGTAGTTACTTTGGTTTTCACGGTGAGGGCGACATCTTAATCTGCTGTCAGACTCCATCTGTTTCCTCAGATTTAATCTTGTCAGTGCTTGCTAGACTCCAGTTAATCTCAAGCCACACAGCGAAGTGTTGAAGCGTGGATGAGTTTGATGTGGTCTCCAGCATGCCTGTGTTTTACACACCGATCCCTCAGAACCTCAGAGTGGGTCTGGCTAACGCCAGCGGCTCGGTCTTTATAAATAACAGAACACGAGACAGCGGACACTTTAGGGACCCTTATCATGAAGGTGAGACGTCTGCCAAACACAATCAAACAACTCTACAGCCTGCCGTGATTATACAGGCTACACACGCATCGGTTAACTTTATATCAAACACAAAAAATGTAATTGAATATGAAAGAACAAAACTTTAATTAAAGTGATTTGTAACAGTTGCTAGCTCAACAGAAGTGTTTAACCTACTTAACAAAAAAGTTATGTAATTTACCCCAGGTGATGAAGGAAATAGCAATAAACTATTTAAGAAATAATTCTATTTGATTAAAGGTTGTTGCATGTTCTTTCTGTTGTCTAGTGTGTGCCGAGGTCTCGTCTCATCTCCCGCTGCAGATGCTGCTCTACTTCAACATCTTCTTCTTCCCCTTCTGGTGGATCTCTGAGGTGCTAATGCTGAATTTAAAGGTGCATTCAGTTACAATCATAAAGATATTGTCAATAAACAAACACTTCATAGAGGTCATATTACGGGAAGATCATTCATCTTTTAAAATACAAAACTGCATAATACATGATTCAAATATTCTTCTGAATGATGGGTATTTTAGTATCACTGATTTATTATTGTGGTTTTTGTTAAAACTTTTGGTAACACTTTAGAATAGCGGATGGTTATAAGTCATTTATAAGAGATTAGTTAATGATGAAATGTACATCT
>JAUCMT010000105.1:1098728-1118820 GCA_032357475.1 Enteromius thamalakanensis
CTCAAGGGTCTCACCTCAGTCGTGGTATTGAAGGTGGAGAGAGCGCTGGTTATTCACTAACTCCACCCACAATCCCTCGAGACCTGGGACTCGAACCCACGACCTTTGGGTTACAGGTCCGACTTTCTATCCATTAGGCCACGACCCCCCCCAAGACAGCTTACCTACCCAGGAGAGTGGCGTCTCCATCCCAAGACGGTTCAACTGATCTGGAGTCGATTTGTGGAAGCACAGGTGGACTTGTTCGCTTCCCGCGAGTCCTCCCACTGCCAGTGGTTTTGTTCCCGCACCGAGGGGACCCTCGGCACAGATGCACTGGCACACAGCTGGCCGCATGGCCTATGCAACTACGCCTTCCCCCCAGTGAGCCTGCTCGCACAGACACTGTGCAAGGTCAAGGACGATAAGGAACAGGTCATGCTGGTTGCGCCATACTGGCCCACCCGGACCTGGATCACTGAACTCATGCTCCTAATGACAGCTCCTGTTGCCCTCCACTTTGAAAGTGCATGTGGCTGCCATAGCAGTCCATCACGATGCAGTAAATGGCCAGTCCATTGGAAAACATGATCTTGTCGTGTGGGTCCTGAGGGGCGCAAAGAGGTTAAACCCTCCAAGATCACCCCTGATACCCTCCTGGGACCTCTCTGTTGTGCTAGCAGGCATACAGAGGGGTCCCTTTGAGCCGCTGGAGTCAGTCGAGCTTAAATACCTGTCTCTTAAGACAGCGCTCCTTACTGTACTCACTTCCATCAAGTGGGTCGGGGAGCTCAAAGCATTTTCGGTAAGCGAAGAGTGCCTTGTATTCAGGCTGACTTACTCTCACGTGGTCTTGAGACCCCGGCCTGGATACGTGCCAAAGGTTCCCATCACTCCCTTCAGGGACCAGGTGGTGAACCTGCAAGCACTGCCCTCGGAGAAGGCGGATCCAGCCTTGGCGTTGCTGTATTCAATCAGAGCAATGTGCCTGTACGTGGACCGCACCAAGAGCTACAGAAGCTCTGAGCAGCTCTTTATCTGTTACGGATGTCAGCAGAAGGGGAGGCTGTCTTCAAGCAGAGGTTGGCACACTGGGTAGTGGATGCCATCATCTTGGCGTACCAGGCCCAAGAAGAGTCGTGTCCCCTGGGTGTGCACGCTCATTCCACTATGGGTGTAGCGTCCTCCCATGCATTGGCACATGGGGCCTCGCTGGCAGATATTTGTCGAGCTGCTGGCTGAGCGATACCAAATACTTTCGCACAGTATTTCAACCTCCGGGTTGTACCTGCCTTTTCTTCCCTGTTGCAAAACAGATAGATCAAACCGCTTGGTGTCCTGCTTGCTGCGCCATTCCCCCTAACAGGGGATGCGAAGGCCTTACTCTCCCAGTCGTGTCTCCTTTTGCGGACCCTGGTCAAGCATCCTCCAAGCACCAACTGCTTTCAGACTGAAGCGGAGCAGTCTGACGCTAGGCCAGGACCAGGTAATGCTAAGCCCGAAAGGTCAGACCCTGTACTGGGATAGGTGGCCGCATGCATGATTCCCCATAGGTAATCTCTTGCGAAGGTATTCCATGACAAAGTTTCCCAGATGATAAACTTGTGTCTTCCCTCGGCCTGTCTATGTGTGGGTAGCCTTTCCCCCTCTGCGGGCGGAACTAGCCCCTTAGGCATATGTGCATGTGACGTTAACCACTGGGTTAGTCCATACTGGTTCTCCGTAGCGCCCTTCCATGGAAGGAGCGATTCCCCTTCATTCTGCCAAACTGTAACAACAAAAAGGAGGATCTGAAGCAGTCCGCGTGAAGGTCGAAATCTCTTCTCTAGAGTCTAAATACTCTCTAGTTCAGGAACGCGCAGTTTGGCTCCCTCCAGGCGCAAAGTACTGCCATATGGTCCCTTAGGGCACCTTGGTCAGCGCATTTGCCCTGGAGCTTGCAAATTCCACTAGCCATTCAGAAGGGTTGTTATTGGCGTTTTCTCTCCATCAGAGCGAATCAGGGCTCCCAAGTAATGACCCCAGTCTGTCATCATGACATAACGTCTCCGTTCCCTCCATCAGGAAACAGGGGTTACAATAGGTAACCGAGATGTTGCAACTACTGACATTATTTATTAACCCTTTGAGCGGTACGGTCCCACATATGGGATTTTTCTTTCCGTGCCCCTGGGAGTACATATGGGATTTAGAACGTTCGGTGACGTCGCATAACTGCCAAATTCAAACTGAGCTTTCGCACTTTTCATGGCGCTGAGCCGGACAGAGACGTGTGCTGTGCTTGTCATATTATCACAACTATACAGTGTTCTTAACCACATAATGTATATTTTAGGTTTCAGACATCTAAATACACATGTGTACTAGTAAAACAATACATTTAGAGCTTTTAATATACACAAAGATGTCTATGGAAGCAACAATAACAACCCATTCAAATTTTATTTGCCGATGTGTTTTATTTATATTAGATACACATAGTCTAAGTAACTATAAAGTTCACTCTATTCTTCACTCAGTTAACCAGTCACTTACTATCATGCCCATCTCATGTTACAGATCATGATCACGATCATTTATAAAGGTGTATAAACGACAAACCACACTCATTTACACATATTTGTGAATCGGAATATCAGACTGTTCATGACACAGTAAGCAAGTTTGTAAATATTTGAAATAAAAAAAGGAAAAACGAAATGAAAGCGATCAATCTGTCTCACAGCATTATTGTGCTCACGGTATGTCACGTGACAAGCAAGACGTGTTGCCATGGAAACAGTAATGGTGAACGTTCTAAATAACAGTCGCCTAAAAAGAACTCACTCTGGGGGGACCCCTGGAATATTTTAAACTCACCGCTGAAAAGGTTAAAAAGGATCAATATTCTAATTCTTCCGAGGCAAAAGGATTGATCAGCATCTCTCCATCCGCCGTGACTCATCTCTGTGCTGCAGCCGCTCCCTTGAGCAAATAAAAAAAATGCTGCCAGAAGAATTCCTTAAGTCAGCCTTGGTTGTAAAATTCTATTGGCTCTCACATGTCTCGTGAAGATCGCGTCATGCTGTTGTGAAATGTTATTCTCTCTTGTGTGTGTGGTGATCGATTTGCTTCATTCTACAGGACGTGAGAGTTTTTGAATAAGAAGATGTGAGTGCATCCAGGGGCAGACATACCATTAGGCAAAGATAGGCAACTGCCTTGGGCCCCCAAAATGCTTTTCACGGGATGCGCATTAAGCACGGACACGCGAATGGTTACAGTGTTTATTACCAGGACTGTCCATGTGTCATAGTTGAAAAAGACTAAAAAAGTAAGATATGTTGCTTCTCTAAGGCCCAGTTTACACTAGGTGTGTTTTCGTTTTAAAAAGCATAACTTTATGCGCCTACCCCGGTGTTTTCCACCCTCCAAAACTGACACTTTTGAAAACGCTGCAGACTCTGTTTTAGTTTGAAATCTCCGGGGAAGGTTTTTATTCTAAACGCTGTTTTAAAATGCACTGGTTTAAATGGAGTGCAGTAAAGTTAGTTTTAGATTTGATATTCGCCTATGTTGCTTTAGAGAGTGTCTGCAAGTTTACCTCTCATACTAAACAAAGTACAAATTTCTACTAATTGCGCCTAATTTCACATGCAACCGTTGTTGTCATTATCTTATGTGTAGCTTGTTTGATCGCTGTTCTGTCACTATTTCATATTCATCCCGTTTTATGACAACAGAAACACTAAGATAAATCAATAAAAACATTTATTGAAAATTTAGCTGCATCAGTATGGATACATTAGGCTATGTGTAACCCAAACAGGTTTGTGTCAGTAAATATAATAAGTAATATAAGAATTTATATTATATATATTTTATATAAGATTTATATATTTTATCTCAACTGTAAATTAGTTGCTTTTCCGTTGTCTACAACATAAAAGAATAAATGTGTCTGCTAAATTAATAAATGTAAATGTTTATGAAAGAATACCATTATATTATGTACATGAAAAATTTTGAAACATTGGACGTAGCTATGGGGCACCATTGTGCAGCAGTAACTTTGACAACAACAAAAAAGGAAACTCGAGGTTAATTGGAGTAAATGTGTGCAAGTAGGTCCCCAAATGCACTAAATCCGCTCCTGGTGTTACCAGAGCGGCATAATTTCAGCGATTAAATCCTTGTATTTTACTCTCTTCTGCGCATAAAGACATCATATGGCTTCAGAAAGACTTGAAATGCAACAACTTGTTTGTAATGCTTTTTTTTACTGGTTATGGTCAGTTTTTGTCTGTGTGTGTGTTTTACATTGTTCAGAAGTGGGTAGGTTTAGGATAACAGTGCTACAATGAAAGTATACATTTTATATCAAATTAATCCTTTTATCCGTGAGTGGATCACGGCTGATGCCTGTCTCTGAATTACATTGTAATCACGTGGTAGTATCACGGAATTTGTAAAGATTACGTGATACTAACACGGAATTATGCGTTAACAGTTCGTGGTTATTTCACGCAATTCTGTGAGATCAGGTTTTCATAGAATGACGATCATTGGGAGTAACGTCACTCTCTCTCTCTTACACACATACACACACACAAAGTAAATTCCACACATAGCGCTGTTGGGTAATGAGAATAAGGAGGGGTGAAGACTTCTGACAACAGAAGGAAACGCTGTCTTTTTATGCCAGTAACAAAACTTGGACTGTTTTCGGCGTCTATTATTCACTCTTGTCAGCTGATCGACTCTGGACTTTATCTGTGATTAACAATATTTTATGGGATTAAATAGGCTGAATGTCGATGCGTAAAAAGCGAACCGTCTTAGTCCGTTATAAATATTGTTTCAGACATTTCAGAGAACGCCTAAACTAACTTTTTGAAGGATGGGTCGTAATTTTATATAAAACGTCCGACGTTTTGAGATCCACGCACCCAGCTGAAGAAAACGAAAGGGGCTCCGAGATACGTAGGATACCATTTTACTACTTAATATTTGAGTTGTTTTTAGAGAAGTGCTATTTTTGCATATCTGTTTGCTACTTTTGAAGACGCAAACGAATCGAAACCGTCAGTTTCCTTTAAACAAGGCCAACTCATATATTATACTTAACGTGTGGGTTTTCCCTCATAGTCGACCATGAGTCAGTTTGACTGACTAGCATGTTGTTGAAGTTGAGCAGAAGGATAAATCCACCCATTACAGAATGCTGGAGTGAGGATACTGAGAATGGCATCGGCGATTTTTGAGGGCACATCTCTGGTGAACATGTTCGTGAAGGATTGTTGGGTTAACGGGATCCGCAGGCTAATCATTAGGGGAGAGGAAGAGGAGTTCTTTGAAATAAGGACTGAATGGTCGGACAGAAATATACTCTACCTGCACAGAAGCTCCTCAGATTTGGGAAGACTTTTAAAAAGACTCACGGAGTGTTTCCCTGAAGAAAGGCAGGATTTATTAAAGTCCCCCCTGATGAAAGGTAGGTGTCATATGTTATTAAATTCTACTCGAATCATGTATTCTATTATATTCTATTCTATTGTATGAATCATTAACGCACTTAAGTACAGTTTGTTTAAATATAGATTTTTATTATTTTTATTTTTTACTTTTGCATATCGCAGCATTTTTGCAGAACTATTCGTCTCATCTGCGACTGTAAAACGATTTTTTTTACCCTGGGCTACTACTCTTACTGTACTGTACTGTACTGTTTTATCTCAAGAAGCTATTTTACCAGATGAAAATTACTTGCAAGTAAGATGTAATGTAAAGTTTACTTGGTCATATCTAAAAAAGTATTACTTTAGTTACTTTAGTAAAAGGTTACCTGACAAGGAATATGGATGTACTGTATTCACATTTTAAAACTAATGGAATGAAGAATTAATATTAAAAAACGATTAATTTATTGGTCATTCTGAAAAAAACTTTAAAATAAACTACCCACCGGAAGTAAATGTGTTTCTTGGTTTGTGTTAATAATAATAATTAATAATAATTAAAATAAAATAATAAAAAAATGATTAATAATAATAATAATAATAATAATAAGGTTCAAATGTTCTGCTTAATAACTCACACTAGACTAGATTCATTGACACACAAATTAGACCTATCATGTGACTCTTTGCCTTTTAAAACAGATGAGTCAGTGACTAGAGCTTTCTGAATATACCAGCAGCCTTTTTTAGCTTTTACATGCCAGCACTGGTCATACAACGTATTGAGGATTTACCAAAGACAATACGTTTTTTTCCATAACATCATTTTACAATTAATTTTGGTCAGAAAAGTACCTTTTCCATGGATTTTTATGAATACACCCAAAGTATTGGTACCCAAGTACCCAAATACACGTATTCCAAATTTTAATATGCATAATTTTAGCATGCATAACATGTAGGTCAATGGCTGGATATACGGTGGTCAAGAGAGCTCAACGTGCTGCAAACTTAAAGGGGTCATACAGCGGTACATGCACTTTTTCAACCTGTTTGAACTGAAATGTGTGTTGGGAGTGTGTGTACACCACCACCCTACAATGATAAAGATCCACAAGTAGTTTTCTTTTGATTTAATATAAATAAGTTGCCCCTTCTGAAATCAAGCCATTATCAAATGCATGTTGGTGTGGTGTCACACAGTCAGAGGCCACACCCACAATAGATGATTGACATCAGCCTGTCACACAGACTGAACGGGTGTCTACCTCAGACCCGCCCTGAGTGAGTCGTCATCAGGCCGAGATGCAGAGACAAGTGAGACTCCTAAGAGACTGAGGTGTTTTGTTGTTGAATGTATTAATGAACAGAGCAGTAGTGATTTACTCCCGACATCTGAGTGACTGAAGGCAGAAGATTAACGTTACATTTGGTTCTGAAGGGAAACACCCCCTTGATCAACCGGAATGTGTTAATGTTCGCGAGAATCATTCATGATCCAGCTTCACCTACAGAAGCAGTGAGTATAATGTCTTTTAAAGAATCTTTGCAAATTGTCCTGTCCTAATAATGTGCTAATTAGCAAATTTCACTATGAATACGGCTTAAAAAAGATCCTCTGAGAGCGTCCATAAAAGAGGGGCGGAGTCAATGGTGAAGATTTAAAGGTGAAGTACACAGAACTGATTTCAAAAGAGTTTATGACGGTAAAATTTGCATTTTTAAAACTATCTTTGAGAAATGTAAAAACAAACTATATTACAAACTTTCCATTAAGACCCTAAATAATCATATTAGATTGTGGAAAACTGGGTTTGTCTGACCCCTTTAAGAAAACACATGCAAACAGAAAAAAACACTCACAACGCAACCAAACACAGAGAGGCGCTGCAAACACACGAATGCGCTGCAAACACAGAAACGCACTGCAAACAGCACGGACCACAACAGAAATGTTTCAAGAGAATCTCAAAAAGTGACAAACCTATCTGGGACCTGATTATTTGTTCCGTGGCTTTCCGTGGTCAGAGCAGAGATGTTGTCGCTGAACTAAAAGGTGAGTTTTTTGTGTTTATTTTAACTACCTGATCATACAGTCTTTTGAATATTATTAGACTAATCTAACGAATTAAACATTAATTTAACGCTATGTTTTACTCTCAAATGGGTTTGTCACTTTTTTAGGTCCCCCTGAAACATTTGCGTTTTGGTTCCTGCTATCTGCAGCGCGTTTCTGTGTTTGCAGCGCATTTCTGTGTTCTTGCAGTGCCTGTGTTGTCAAACTGATGAACATGTTTTCTTAATGTGTTGTTGTTTTTTTTGTTTGCATGTGTTTTCTGAAGTTTGCAGCACAATGAGCTCTCTCGGCCACTATATGGATAATTCACTTCACCAATCCTGGTGTGTATAGTGTTAATGCTTTACAGTTAAATGACTAGACATGATTGCTCTTACCTTTGTTTCTTTTTTCAACATCAGCCAGGTTTATTGTGAAACTGTTTTATTCTTATCAGTTGAGTACATCTGCTTGAGTGAACTGCGTGTTTAGCCACATCATGCTTGTTTTCTGAATTTCTATATACTGAGTAGGTAATGTTAATCTGAATGTGTTATATTGTGTCTGAGGGACTGTTTGAAAAATGTAAAAGCTAATTAGGGGAGAAAATCAATAAAACCAGGTATCAAAGCGGTTTCCCAATTTCCACCATCTGTGTAGTGCCTGTGGACACTTTTGTTATCCATATGGAAAATAGTAGCAAAATGTTAACTTTTTTGAGGTAGACAACTTGAATGTGTCTTTTTAAACATAAAAAATATGCTAGTTTTTACCCCACATACTAAGTCTAAATCTTTAGCCCTGAGGAAACAGAAACTTCCACAGCAAATCCTGACAGGAAGGCTACCGGAAGAGCATGTCTGTCTGTTAGGACAAACAACACAGTCACATTTAGCTTGTATCTTGTTTGGGAAAGAGTGTTATCTTTCTTAATGGCACACTATATGATTTAAAAAAAAAAAGGTTTCATACAAAAATAATCCCGCCCAACCATTACTTTATGATCCACTAGAAGAGTGTTGTGGTGTATTTGTCTACTTAGACATTGTACTTTGCCTGTACATTCTTGTTTGAATCTTCTATTGCTGTGCACATTTCTGGGCTGCAACTTTTTTCCAGTTGGCGTGTTGTCTTTGTCTGAAGCTTGGGAAGCTTCAATCATTTGTTATGTCTTGACGCTAAAACAATTTACTATAGTTAGTTTTGTTTTACTTTTTTCCATCTGTAACTTGGCAGATTGCTTGGCACTGTAATAAATTTTGATGACACAATTATTGTTTGTTGGCGAGATAGATTGAAGACAGCTTACATACAAAATTAATTACAAATTAAAGACAGTCATATAATTTTTAGTGTAAACTAATCATTCATAACTGTATATACAAAAATACCCTTTATGCATAATGCATTATTTGAAGCAATATTTCCAAAACACCTCATTGCTTTTCTTCCCACAAATAGTTCAATTTCAAATTACTGCAGCTTAGGCAGTGTGTGTTCTGCCAACTGATATCATGTCAGGAGCAGGGGTATACACTTCTGAATGAGTTGAACCTGTGCACAAGGAGGAACAAGGTTTAAAGTTTGAATATTGTAGCAGGGCCGTGCAGAGACGCTTAAAGGGGCGGGTGCTTAAAGTTAAAAAAGGGGCAGATAGAACAGGCTGAATAACAACAACTCACATTCAAGACAAATCTAATATGGACTTGCATCATACTATATGATGTCATCAGGTGGGGATAATGCAAGCAAATGTAGCCTATGTTTTACCTGATGCAGGGCATTTTGTTTTCATGGGGGGGGGCACACTTTATTATCTTAGAAATAGACATTCACCAAAACAAAAACAACCTATAGTTATTGTTATTTAAATCGATCTAATTCTATATTAAACCGATAGTCTTTAAAGATCTGTTAACTTTTGAGTGCCATATCCATTTAAAATTTTAACAGAAAAGTTTGAAAAATGTAAAAGATTTTCTCTCAAAATTGCAACATGTAGCCCTCAATGGATCAGACAAAAATTAGTCAAAAATAATCTATGCATTAAGGAGATGACTCGCAATTAAAGCTTTTTAATTTCAAATTCCAACAACTAGGCTATATAAAACTACAAATCATAAAACAAAACATAAAATTATAGACTAATGACATTCATTATAAAGATTATAAAAGTCTTACCAAAACGAATATATTTTAAGAGAAACTGAAATGCACCATATGGTGCACGAATAACAGATGTTTCCACGAGATGCTCCAGCGGCATCGGGTGGATTTACTTAGGTCTACACTCACAATAAAAACAAACAATTTTGCTTCAGTGATAAACTGTAGCCTGTATAATATAGGCCCATTTTCATAGAAAGGGTTTAGCCTAAGCCAGGATAAGGCCATAGTTCAGTTAGGACAGTTTAAGACTAATGGTATTTTAAAGTGTCCTAACAATGTGTTGGAGTCTCATACAACATGTTTAATGGCATCTAACATAACAAAACATCATAAATTTCTCAGATGCATTTAATATTAGAATCATTATGCAATGGTTTTGAAATGGTTCGTTTGAGTCAATTCATATCCTAATTTCTGTAAACCCCTCCCTTCCATAAGCCATCTCTGCTCTGATTGGTCAGTTGGCAGAGTTGGTTTTGATTGGTCGCCAAACAGACAAAAAACAACAACAACAAGAAGTTCAATACAAATCACACTTGTTTTTATAGTGTTTTCTTGACTGGATGTATACACTGACTAGTGGAAGTGTTTATGGTCAGATCACACTTCGTATTTTGCGGGCAGGTGGGGATTATGCAAATATGTTACCTAGTGGCGTGTACCAGTAACAGGCAGTAGATTCAAAAATGTAAAGACTCGTTAAGGCGATTCTGAGTCGACTCTTTCTTTTGTGAGACAATATCTTTTTTTTATCATGCACTTTAACCATTAACAACTTTGCAGACTATTTACATTGAAGGACATGTACATTACAAACTGATAATAAGATATTTTTTGAAAACCCATATGACCTGCTTCTTAAGATCAGTTAGTGCACGTTTCCTTCAGTTTAAATAGCTCAGATTTTAGTCTAGGTCTAGGCTTAAGCCTTGTCTGTGAAACCGGGGGATTATAATGCAAACACAATAACAAATGCAAACATGTGTGGTATAAGAAGTAGACACATGGTGGCGCTGTGAGACTGTTTCCCTCCCCAGTCCACACTGCTGCAGAACACACAATCACAGAATGACTCATCAGCCTGAACTCCCAAGAGAACACAGACATCAGCCTAACACTTACACTCGCTTCTGTTTCAATGAACTGATTTGTAAAAATGAAATACTATGTAACAACGATGTAAGTAAATCCAACTGACTGCAATGCAAATTCTGCCAACATACATGAAGCATGTATATAATGCATTGCAACCATCTATTAATACCTTCATCCAAGGTATACATAATGTGGAAAGTAATGCTTCACATGTTTGCAAAACTTGCAATCAGGCATAATACATTTTAATTTTACCAACAGCCTAATTATTACACCTTTACAGAGCATAATGAATTATAAAAGTTAGATTTTTTCGAAGCAGCTTTACAGTAATAAGCAGAAAACTAACAGTTAATGTTGCAAAATTCATCAGTAATGAGAATGACACATAAAACTATCTGATTTAATGCAATAACCATTTACAACTGTGAACACATGACTGATTATAATGCATGGTGCATATACAGTACACAGGCTCATGTTCACATTATCCAAATTCATTATTCATTATTACAGATCATTAGCCAAATGATGTGTTTGTTTTAACAATTTCTGTCAGGTGGGAGGTTTAACACACACACACACACGTGTTGCACTCTCTGGAGATCTGAGGGGCTTTCATGAGCAAGAAGATAAAAGTAACTTGTGCACCATATTGACTTGTGTCTTACATTTGAGCAGTAATTTGGCAGTTCCTGGAGAGACAGAGAGTCTCTGTCAGTGTGCAGAACGCTGATACACATCTAATTATTACTATAACAGATGGGAGACCTGTCAACATATGCTGGAACAACACTATAATGCTAACAAAAACACTGGCGAGATTAAACATTCACCTCTGATTTCATTTCTAATGATTTCTGTCAGCACTTCTGGTTATTCTCCGTAATGGATGATGTTTCAGATTCTTTCTTACAGATTTTTTCCCCCATAAATATCTCTCTTTCCTGCGTTCAGAGCCGGAGACAGTCTGGTTGGCAGTTGCTTCAGGTGTTCTATTGCTTTTCATTTGCATTAAACAGAATCTGGATCTGCAACGCAGTCAATTAAGAAGATAGAGTCTAGCAGTCAGGCTTACACTGGTTTTTGAGGACTGCTCTAACAGCATTTTTTTTTCTCTATCCTTGTTTACATTTAAAAATGCTGCAGTGCTTCAAACGTAGAAAGGTTTCTATATCGCAAACCAAACCGACAAATTAAGTGGGTTTTATTCTGCAGAGGTTCAGAGTTCTCTTATAAAGGTCTCAAATGAAGGTTTATTTCCTTTTAAGCTCACTGGTCCAGGTGTAAAAACATCAGTGTGTGTACACATTAAAATCTTGCAATCATTCTTTTTGTCATACAGTACGTAGCTGGCTGGCTGTTGTTTTCTGTAACAAAAATAATACTGACAAATAAAGGTAAGAAATAAAAAAAAAAATACGTAAATATAAATTACTGAAAGACTTGGGAACTCGTTTAAACATCATATAAAAGATTACACTTTTAAAATAAAGGTTGGCCTAAATGGTTCTATAAAGAAGCTTGAACATCCACAGAGCCCTTCAAATGCAGAAAAGGTTCTTAATAGTCAAAAAAGCTTTAAAAAAATTGTTATATTAGGAACTGTTCAGTGAAAGGTACTTTTGAGAAACAAAAGTGGTTCTTCTATGGCTTCACTGCAAAAACATCCTTTTGGAACCTTTATTTTTAAGAGTGTAATACTTCAAGCAATCCATTAAATTGATCAAATGATAAAAAAATAAGTAAATGAAAAAAAAATGTTACAAAATTATTATAAAAAAATGATTAAATATTGTTGTTTTTTTCCCAAAACCTTAAGCACACCTTTTAAAACATTGATAATAATAAATGTTTCCGAAGCAGAAAATCTGCATATTTTAATTATTTCTGAAGGATCACATGATGTTGAAGACTGTAATGATGCTGAGAATTCAGCTTTGATCACAGGAATAGATGAGATTTTGCAATATATTAAAATACAAAACAGTCATTTTAAATAGTAAAAACATTTCACAATATTAATGGTGTGTACCTGACAAATCTATAGTAAAGTGACCTTCTTACAGCATAGACTACTGAATAAAATACGTGGAATAGTTACATTTCATAACAATGAACAACTAATTAAGATATAATTGTTTTGAATCATAGGCCTATGTTAACAAAACCACAAAGAAAACAAGAAATCTCAATTTGGTTTCTCTTTTCTAATTTCGCCTAATTACTCTCTCACTCATCTCAAATGGAATAATTTGTATAGTGCTAGTCTCAATACATATTGTTCCAAAGCTGCTTTACAAACAATAGCGGTTCAAAAACCCTCTAGTAAGCAGCCATGGGCGACAGAGTCAGGGAAAAAAACCTTCCTAAGATGTTAAATGAGATGAGGAAGAAACCTCTGGAGGAACGTACACTCTGCTGTAGAAATCCTACTCCTCTGGCTTATACTTAAATTCTGATCTCCTGTGTTTTCTCTAATCTCTTCTTGTCTTCTCTCTACCACAGCATCATTAGACATTAGAGGTCATTAGAATCTACAACCAGAATTCCGGAAATGTTGCAATATTTTTTTTTTTTTTTTTAAACGATCATTTTATTTGAATAAAATAAAAACTAAAAGACCTTCAAATCACATGAGCCAATGTTTTAGTCAATATTGAACATAATAAATGTTTAAACCGAGAAATACTACACTTATTAATTCAAATTTGATTCCTGCTACAGGTTTAAAAAAAGTTAGCAGAAAATGCAATACATTTAGAAAAGACTCAGCTGAGAGAAAATCTATCAACTAATGAAGTTACGTATTATTGAAAATTATAGTGTCAGACAGTCAGTCAGTGTAAACAGACAGTCTGGCAGACAGTAACCACGTAGGCAGAGACGAGAATAAACTAAATCCAAAGCAATGGACAAATACCGTATAATCAGAGACCGAAGGGAAAGGCAAGGCGAAGATCCGTGAAACAGCAAAAGGTCGGCAGCGAGTAAATCCAAGACAAAACAGGCAGAAATACAAATGACAGGCAAGAGCTGGGGTGACAGGGAAATTAACTGAAATGAACAGACCGGTATTCATACAGGTGGAATTGATTGAATGATTGAACCTAACTAGCAACAGAACCAAAAACACAAAGAGTGACACAAGGAGCGGCTTCCAGATGGGAAGAGCGGGTGGTGGAAACGCCCACCTGGGCGGAATCCACAGAGCAGGGTGGAGCAGAGGATTGCCGAACTCTCAGAGGCAACGCCGATGACGACCATGCCCTCCAGGGCAGACCAGACAGTTCGAAAACCCTCCAGGGTGTTACAGACGATTGCCGAGCCCAGGTATGAAAACAGACACAAAAACACAAAGAGTTCATAGAGAGCTGGCAGCTCCAGCTGGGCATGACAGATAGCAAGCAAAATATATATATATTTTTGCCATACAAATTGCATGTGCACTCATTTGCAACGAAAAGAAGATTATAGAGGAGGATATTTACCATTTAAGTAATCGCTGATGTTACTCAGTCAGAACACATTTCACACGGTATGATCTTGAATCGCAGACAGGTCCAGATGTTTAGCATGCCAAATATCTCTCAGATCGTATATTTGATCTGATTTGATCATGATATTTGTCCACACTGTGCGATTTGTCTGTGTCTGTGATCTCTGTGATCTTTTTTGTTGATTTCTCAAAACCTGTTCACGAGTCAAAATCGGGAATAAAATCGTGCAGTCTGAACTTGGCATAAGAGAGGCAGAGTCTCTTTGAAGTAATAAGAGGCTCTTCAATCTGTGAAAGAGTGCGTAAAAAAAATTGATGAATACTTTAAAAACATAATTCTTCAACCTCAAATTGCAAAGGCTTTAAAAATCTCATCATTTACAGTGCATGATATCATCACAAGACTCAGAGAAACTGGAGAAATCTGTAAGTGTAAAATTTTGTATGGCAAGCTTCTTTTGCTTGCTATCATTTTTAATAATAATCCCAGTCTCACGTGAGAACTGTTGACCATGGAACAACATTGTGATTAGCCAATCAGATTTGAAGAACTAGTTTGTAATTTTTATTAAGTTTAGGCTTACAATCAGTGTTTGGTGCTTGTACATCAGTGTCAGTCATCTATCATATCCTCTAATTTAAGACATTAATAAAATTTTTGAATAAAATGTTGTTCCAGGGTCAACTTAATATGTTGACCCAGGAACACGCCTAACTAATGTCATTGACATTACTAAATGGGCCCAGGAATACTTCCAGAAACCACTGTCCTGTGGGACATGCAAAACTGTTTTGAAAAGAAGAGGAGATGGTACACCCTGGTTAATATTCATTAGATTATCCATGTTCTATTGTGGAAACATTATAAAATTGGAAGAAAAAAAAACAGTCACAAAATATTTGGAATTTGGGTATATATTGTACAAATGACTCTTAAAGGACAGTCCACCAAAACAAATGCTGTCATCACTTACTAGCACTCATGTCATTCCAAACATGTAAAGTATTGCATGAAACATGAGTTTCTTTCTTCTGTATGGAACACAAAAGAAGACACATTTGAAACAAGATTGGACCCATGACATTGCACAGAAAAATGAAAACGAGAGAAAAATTCGTAAAAATATGTTTTTTTTCCACAGAAGAAAGAAATCATACAGATGTGTGTAGGTAAACAGTCAAGAAAAAAAAGTTAATTTTGAGGTGTACTCTCCTTTAAAATCTGTGTCCGTCTGTTTTTGTTTTTTCATAAACAGTTTTACTGCAGCTTTTTAACATTTGAGCCATTTAACAAATCAGAATTATGAAATGATTTGCTCAAATTAAAAAGGATAGGGAACAATAAAGCTCAAACAATAAGGCAAAGTCCTGACTGAAAAAAAAACTCTTGTAAGCCCTCAGTTAACATCAGTTAAAACACTATAAAATAGCTTTCTGTTCAAGGAATAACCCATGACTAGGTGCATTCAAGGATTTTTGTGTAAATGTGGAAGTAAAGAATCTCAGTAAAGGGGATTTCAATCATTTCACAAGTTTGCACTTCCTCATAATAATTAATAAGCGTGTTTGGCGTGCTGTCCAGGGGGCGGGGCGGCAGACTCTGAGCCCTACTGGTTATAACCCTAGCGAGGGCTGGGCTCAGTGTCAGCCTCGGACCCCGCTTGCCCCCTTGCGGAAGGTGCAAAAAGAAGGCGGAGAAGGGGAGGTGGAGGGATGCGTAGCTAGATACGGAAGGGAAGTAGACAAGGGAAGCGAAGGCAGACGAATGGGTTTGGCTAATGATTATTAGGCTGATTAGAGATAATTTGGAACCAGTCGTGGCTAAGCTTTCTTGCGTGCTCCTCCCGAAACTTTATTTACAACATCACTTAAATCACACCCAGCCATGACTCAACCCGCTTATAGCTAGCTTTGCCAAACAATGTTTTCTGGGCAATATTTGACTAGAAGATGGATGTTTTTATTTGTATGTGTATTGAACGGTTTTAAAGGGCACCTTATAGCCAGTCAGAATTGATTATTCAACAGACCATGGTTCACCGTGGTAATACACTACAATATCACAGGCAGCAGATGTTCAAAGACTTTCTCTTGTCAAACAGACAAGTATGAGAAGAAAGATCGAATGTACAGTATACAGTGGCATTTGTAAAAATGCCAATTGTACACTGACAAAGGCTTCATCCAGTTGTCACAAACACTTACCATTAATCATAGATAGGCTATGCAGCAAAAATTGAAACTATAAAACAACTATATAATAATAAGAAACAAATAATAAAGCAGGTGCCAAAAGATTGTAATACTGTAAACAAACAACATAATTTAAAACAAGTGCCAGTTTGCCTCGTGTCGGTTTATTTTCATTGACACTGGCTTAAAATACGCCTGTCAGTAAAAGCAAAGCAAATTCTTCAACAGCATCACCAATCTACATCTAAACTGGCATGGCTTTACGTAACTCTGATTCATTTGCAGATGATTCATTACACCGTTACATGATTCTCAGTATTCCAGACAATGTCCATTTAAACCAACCAACCTAACTCTTCATCTAGCCCTAATAAGAGGACTTGTAGAGGAAACACAAGTCATTTGAAGAATGATCTACCATTAAGATTGTAAACACTCTGGTTCTGTTTGTTCGACTATCTCTGTTTGGCATATTAGAGTGTTTACTTTTGCAGAAATTACACACTCAACTTTAAAGTAGGATCAAAATATCTTTAAATTGTGATATGGTCAAAATATCTTGCATTTACGACTGGAAAGTTATAACATTTGACCTTGGGTGTCTCATTAGCTGCAGCTGCATTACCCGCAAAAGGGCCTTTGAGAGGTAATTTAATGAATAGCACAGACAGATTTCATAATATAAATATATATTATATGCAGTAACGTGGTAATAATAGTATAGAGCCATGGCTTTGCTTCCCATGAGTCTTTTTGTATTGTGTAGCAAATCGCTTCTGATGCATTTGAGGCTGGTAGATACACCGCAGAGAGAGAGAGAGGTACTGGTTCTGATTCAGCCTGCAGGGAAAAGATAAAGAGCAAAATCTCCTTTGCATTTTCAGGGGATCCATCTCCGTTGCTCTGTTAAAATGCAGGAGATGACCTAGCAAACATGCCCCTTCGATTTAGAGATGAACCTAATCAAAATATCCCACATTTAATCTAAAGATTAACTGCATTCCTGGGACAGATGCAGTGGCTGTTGTCGAATGCAACAAGGGAGTTCCCTCAATTTTATTTAGCTGTTCTTTAGGGAATGCTGTACATGACATCTGTAAAATAAAAGCAATAATGGAAAAAGTGATGGATGCCATTGTGTGGATGGCTTCATTACATTTTGGGATAGATTGTCCTTTGGGAAACACATTCAGACTGTTCTGTGCATGATTGATATGTTTTATTAACGGTTGTGAAAATATCATTTCTGAGTCTTTTTCTAGAACTGATCTTTATAGGAGGAGTGACATACAATACCAAAATATTGGACAGATTTCATTATTATTTCATAAGGAATGCATTGTGTATTTAATATTAAAATATCACCATGTAAAGTATATCATAAGTTGTGTTTGGGGACACATGCTACTTTTGCAATATGCAACATGTAAACAGAATGATATTTTTTTGCACAGAATAGCAAGAGGACACTAAATTTGAAAATAATTTGCATAAACAAAACCAAAGGCTCTGAAATAAACACAAATGTGAAGCGTTTGCTTCAATTTGCAATTTCTGGTGAGGCAATGAAACTAGGTTATAATTCATCAAAATGTATTTCTCATTATTGTAACTAAGTGACAAAAATAAGACTTTATAGACGATTTCAATGACAACATAAACAAACGTTACTGCATGCGTAACATCGCATTAGATAGATATCAGTAGATAGTTTTTTTTTTATTTTTTTTTATCACAAGCAAAATATGTTTGCTGCGTAAATCAGACAAATTTATTGAAAATGCAAACTCTCTGCCAGCAGGACGTGAAACGGCAGGTTTCCCTGGTAACGGATGTAGACAAAGCAGCTCTGAGCTTACAAACGCTGCCTTATATGAAATTAAATGCACAACGCCTTTAGTTTGGCCATCTTAAGTTGTCTTTCGCGTCTGATGGATTTTTCGTCTAATACTGTCAAAACACAAAAGGTTTACATATAAACACAGCTAGTTATGTCTTAAGTAAAAGTAAACAGTTTAGAGAGAAAAGGACTCCTGCATGTCTTAAAGGGACAGTACTAAACACACTGTCAGCAGTTATTAAAGGGATAGTTAAAAAAAAAAATTTGTTATTTACTCCCAAATTACAAAAATACAAAAAGTCAAAATTTCAAACTCTGCGGCACCAGTGCTATGTGCAAAAAAATGTTAACGTACAGCCCTGTTTATTCTACATGACCTTGTTCTACATCTAATACTTAAACTTAAAAACTACCTTACTTAAATACCTTAAGCAGCAGATTAGACATTTATTGAGGGAAAAGTTGTAGTAAATACTCAAGGTTATTTTTGTATAATAACACAGTAACTTAAAAAGTATTTGATTTAACAAATTAAAGTTTGATTTCATTATCATTTACTTACAAGAATCAGTTTAATAAGTAGAACACTGAATAGTCAGTCAGTCAATATAACAATCATTATAGTAGAAGCATGAAGAAAACAGCACCCACCTTTACAATGAAAAAACTACAACTTCCTTTTCCTCTCTTTTAGTTAATATGCTATATTGACTGACTACATTTGAATGTCTAGACTGGGAGTTGAATAAATATGTGGCATAGTGAGGTCATGTGATGACAATGCAGCAAACTACTGTTTAAAATGCTGTTGCACAGTATGCTGCTAGTATTACATTCCTGCGTCAAAGCACCTGACAATGCAATGTGTGCTTTTCAACCAGTTATTGTTACTTGAATGTAATGCAAACCCGTGGCCCTCGAAAGCGAGCAGAGCTCATCTCTGGCATGAAAATTGAGTTTTATTTAGCTAGCTGCATCCACACAGCCTTTCTGCCCAGACACCAATTGAGAAAATCACATTTTCAATTTGTCTGGCCATTTGTGTCAGAGGCAATTCTGAAATAACGGAGCCCTACAGGTGGTATAAGCGGCTGTTCAGGACGTTGATGAATTTGGCTTAGCAGTGGTTTGTGTTTAATCTCAGGATTCTGTGACAGCTTTGAGTGCTGGGCCTGTTAGGAACTTGTAGCACGGTTAATGACTTTAGCCTCAGTGTTGACGAGCAGCTGAATAAAACACTATGTTTGACGTTCACTACAGGATGAGAAATGTTCCAGAGCGTTCAGGTGTCACTCACTAGAGCTCTATACTGACAGAAAGGACGAGAAGAAGCAATGCATGAATTATATACATAGCATATACTGCAGTGTGCGGTTACTGAATTATATAACAAACTGTAAAATAAATAAAGAAGTAAAATAATTTAACATCTTCCTTCAGAACGAAATTTCTGCAGTAAATGTGTCGGAGCAATCAGTATTAATATATTTCATCACTATATGCTATTCATAATGTGTCGTAATCATGTGTGCTCTTTTACAAGAAAATGTTTAATATTTATTAAGCATAATATTTAAGTATGATATTTTAGTAATATACAGTATATATAAATTCATCCGTGAAGAATACACCTCTCCAACGTGCCAGATGCCATCGAATGTGAGCGTTTGCCCACTCAAGTCTGTTACGGCGACCAGCTGGAGTCAAGCCAAGACCTTGATGAGGACGATGAGCATGCAGTTGAGCTTCCCTGAGACGGTTTCTAACAGTTTGTGCAGAAATTGTTTGATTATGCAAACCAGTTGTTTCAGCAGCTGTCTGAC
>JAUCMT010000105.1:1121573-1137097 GCA_032357475.1 Enteromius thamalakanensis
AAAAATTATAATTCACTTCAAATACACCTCAGTTAACCAGGGTTACAGTAAACAAACATCAACAACTGTTTAAGAAACTGCTGGGCTCCCAAGTCACTGACTTGTGGAAACAAGTTTACATAAATAGCTACCTATACAACGATGTGCCTAGGTTTTGTGAGGCATCTTGGGTCTGTACACAGACACAAAAATGTGCTTCTTCAGCTTTGACCTCATATAAGAGTGGAGTAATATCTAAAATCTAAGAAAGGGAATGGGGTTCCTCTTGGTTCTGCACAGCACCATTTTGACTTGCTGTTGGTAAAGACGGGTTTGTTACATAGCTTATAATAAACCACTTTTAGTACTATTTATCACAATTTTATTAAGAGTAGGTATGGCTCAGCAGGGACATTTTTAAGAAGGTAATGGCCTATGCAAAGAAAGAAAGAAAAAAGTGAAGAAAAAAAAAAAAAAAAAATCAAATGTTACTTACAATATGAGCTAAAAGTTGCCTGTATGTCACATCTGTCCAAAGACTCCAAAGACGCTTTTTTAACATATACTTACATGGTGTGGCAATTTTTATAAATAGCACAAAAATATATATTTTCTTGTGTAAGAATAAAATGAGCATTTACAAATAAGTAAATACTGTTTAGATGTTTGTGGTTGGTAAGATTTCGACTTTTTAAGTCTCAAACTCAATGCTGTATGCATTTAATAATAACTGCAAGAAAATATTGTATAAATAAATAAACAAACACATTTCTGTTTGAATGTACTAATTTACTTTCAAATGTAATTTATTCCTGTAATGAAAAGATGAATTTTCTGCATCATTACTCCAGTCTTCAGTGTCACATGATTGATTTGCAGCTAAACAAATATATATATTAATATCAAAACCATTAGTAATATAAAAAGCATGGTTCTGCTTAATACTGTTGTTAATATTTATATATATATTTTTTTTGTGTACTTTTGGGTACTTTTTTTCAGGATCCTAAGATGAATAAAAAGTTTACCTGAAATAGAAATCATGTGTAACATTGTAAATGTCTCTACTGTCACCTTTGATCAATTTAATGCACCCAAGCTAAATAAAGTCACTTATTTAAAAAAAAGCATTCCAACCCCAAACTAACGCTGAATCAATGAATATCACTTTAATAACATTCAAAACACCCCTTATTAACAGCCTACAGAATTTCAGGTATTATGTCTGTAGCACAAAAGAAATACATACAGTTTAATATGAGAAAATCAAAGGGTTATAGTTATAGTCACTCATGCAGAATTGCCAATAAGTCAACTGTGCATTCAGAATCTACACATTGCAGCACATAAATTGTGTTCCTTGGAGAAAAATACTTGTCATCCAACAGCTGTTTCCTGGAGCTAACCAAATGCTCAGTAATGTATAACCTGTCCAGAGATCGGCTCAAGCATTCTCCTGGTGGTCCGCTCCGTCACACATCACATGTTTTTCATTCTGACACATAAAGGCAGTGATGTAATGGAGGCCAGAGGTGCTCTAATGCCACCGCGGCATCAGATGTAATTAAACCTTTCTAGTTCCCTACAGCACCTGTCCGCTTATGACCCACAGGTCAGACAGAGTCTTATTCTGCACCCCTATTTAAGACACACTAAGAGTTTGTTTTCTAAGTAGCTTTTTGTCCATGTGGGAGCATTCAAGGAACTGTGACAAAAGTTCACAGGTCAGCTGCACAGGGAAATAGGGTAGGAAATTACTAACAGGTTGTGTTCCTAGCATCAAATGAGACTCTACCTCTCTTTTTTCTTTAGTCCAGGCCTGTCCATCATGGCTAATTATATTTTAATGAAAATAATTATTTGTTAGTTTTCTACTTTTAATCACATTTGTGTGAAATGTTGATTGCATGTTTGAACAGAACAGAACACAAGTCAACATGAAACAAAATGTGTAGCTTATTTACTTCGATAAATAATGCTTATAATAAATAATTTTAAAAAGCGGCTGTTCCTAATTGCAAGTTAACGAGCAAAAAAAGAAAAAGATTTCAACCCGATTTCACGTCTGGTTCTGAAAATTATTCTTTATTAACACAATTTGGAAGAAATAAATAGGTGTACTGACACAAAAAAGCATTACAAAAAAATATTAAATGAAATTATTTTAGAATGTTTTTCATTATTTATTTCTTTTAATGTTTATGCAATTAGAAAATTGTACAGGGGTTCACCTCTTTTAAACTCATTTTTTTAAAACTTTTCTGTTTAACCTTTAGCAGCATCTTAAGCCGAATGTAATATCACTAAGTAGAGCATGGCAATATCAACGTCAAGGTCATGAGTTTTATTGCCAAGGTAGACATTATGCTCACCTTGAAGTCAATGTAAGTCACTTTGAATTAAAGGTGCTCTGAGCGAATTATGCCAAGCGATGCTGATATTTGAAACCACTAAAACAAACACACCCATGCCCCAACAGAACCTTGCCCCTTTATTGATTTCTGTACTACATTAATATTTAACTACTTGCGCAACCATGTCAACGACAATGGTGGAAAGATAACACAGAAGCATCTGTAAAGCAACGCCAACACACATTATAAACTTGTGAAATAAAGCAAAATCAACATTGCTAAACTATGAAGCAGAAACAACACAACCTAGGCATCTATTTCCAGGCCTTAAGGCTCCTTTTTTTGATGCATTGATGCTAATTTATTTATTTATTTTTATTATTTATTTATGTATTTATCAGGGAAATGTGGTAAATTATTTGCTTTTTTGAAAGCGTGCTTGAGAAACAGTTTAGAGTGGAGAAATCAATCTACTTTTGTCATTTACTGCTGCAACTAATCTCTCCTTTTAAAGTCATACATTTATGCATTTTTAAAAATTTTAAAAATTCTTTGAACACTGTTAACATCTTCAAGCACTTTAAGTGCAACTGACGCTGTTGACTGGCCCACGTGCCATGGGCTAGACCACGCACGATCGCCGCCAGCATCGGCCCTGACTGCAACAAACTGCAGTTTCCTTCACATATCCAAGGTCCGGACTCCTCTTCGAGAGACCTTGATCAAAGTGAAAAGGATTTCCCTTTGGGACAAAGTCCTTGTCTTTTAGCCACCATTGAAGCGGTTTCATGTGTAACAACCCTGACTGAATCACGCTGGCAGCTGCCGCCTTAAGGCCCAACAGTCTTTGAAACTGTTCGACTGTGAGTGAACAGCCTTGTATCATTCTCCTTACTGCAGCCAGAAGTACATGTACCCGAGCGGGGGACAGTCGTGCCCTGCAATTTAGGTGGAATTCCAAAGCACTCTGAACTTCAGCTGACTGACTGAGCTGTTCAGTTGCCTGAGACCTACCAGATAATCTACTAAGGGTACCAGTCTCTCTCAGTCCCTGACGAAAGACGTAGAACACGTGTTTGCTCTCTCGGCTCACCAAAAGAGGACTGATGTGGCTGACCAACCCCAACGCCTGCCCCACTCCCTCCAGCTTGCCGACAGGGTGTGGAACAGACCGCTAAAACAACCCCCTCAGGGGAAGAAACAAGTGAATGCCGTGTTTCGTTGTGGCCAACACCACGATAGTCTTTCTGTCATGCTCCGTGATTGTAAGCGTCGCTCTGCCTCAGCGAAAGCGGGACTCAGACGCGGGCTGCAAGTAAAGATTACTTTCCTCGAGAAGAAACCTTTAGATAGTAGGAATAACTCGAGAGAGAGCAGCCCCCACCTGTCTGGGCAATAAAGGTATTGCTTGCGCTGGCATTGAACCCGGGTCTCCCACATGTCCACACCAGGTGATAGAGAGCTTAAAAAAAGTCTAATCAGCCTGTTGTAGTGCTGACAGAGTACTCTTTTCTTTTTATAAAGAGACCATGGTCTCCTCAGCGCTCTCCTCTCTCCATCCTCAGACGAAGAGACGAGAAATGTAGCATCGCTTTAACGAGGGGAAGTTCAGAGAATCAGACCCGGGTCTCCCTCGTAGAAGGTGAAAGTTCTACCAATGTACCATTAGGGCAGCCTCGTGAGCATCGCGAATGCTATTACGACTCCGCCTCAGCGATAACGCTGGAGACACACGCACCTTAACAGGGAGACTGTTTTAGTAGCTGCTTACCCGGGGAGAAGTAACCATAATCAACGGCGCTTCGAGATGCCGCTAGATCTAATCGGGTGGGAAAGAAATAGGGAATCACCCGTTTCAAAAACTTTGATCAGATCAATCTACGATCCCCATGAATGCAAACGCCAGTTCCCTCAGCGACAGTGGAGCCTGCATCACGAGGAACACCAACAGAAGCTCTCTTCTCAGAGAGAGCACTGCGCAGCACGGACAGTCCCCTCTCTCAAGAGCGGCTACCGCATGCTCTTCTCCCTCAGTGGCAGCGCGTCCCGCGAGTGCAGCCGCGATTCCGCCTCAGCGATAACGCAGGAGACACATGTACCTTAACAGGGAGACTGTTTTAGCAGACTGCTCTCCCCAGGGAGAAGTAACTGTGAACATCGTGCTTCATTACCCGGAGAGATGTCGCTACCGTTAGATCTAATCGAGTGGGAAAGAAATAGGGGATCGCCCGTTTCAATAACTTTCATTGGATCAATCTGTGATCCTCATGAATACAAACGCCAGTTCGCCTCAGCGACAGCGGGGTCTGCACCACGAGGAATGCCAATAGAAGCTCCCTCCGCAGAGAGAGCTCTCCGCAGCACGGGCAGTCCCCTCTCCCAAGAGCGGCTACCGCATGCTTTTCTTCTAATGTTAGATCTGATCGGGTGGGAAAGAAATAGGGGATCACCCGTTTCAATCACTTTCATCAGATCCATCTTGCATCCCCATGAATGCAAACGCCGGCTCGCCTTAGCGACAACGGAGCCTGCACCCTGAGGAACGCCAAAAAAGTTTTGACAAAACAAAACTTTACAAACTTTCTTAGCCGCGACAGACTCACAGTAGAGTACATGCTGAATGAATGAAGCTAATGAGTGATGCACCACACCTGGGTTTTCATCTCCGGCAGTCATGACGTCACCATCTATGACACCTGGAGCCTTATTTGGACAGATTTGCAGTAGATTCAGAGCGTGGCTAACGCCGAGGCGTTCCCAAAGCTACTATAGATGCAGTGTGAGTTCCTGAAAAGGAACTGTCTTTTAAACTCCAACTAAGCAAGCCCATCAGGTGACAGAAATAGGGGAAAAAATGTGCTAATTTTAAAAATGATAAAGATTATAAAGACAAACTTACAAACTTGTTTTAGGAAAGTAAACAGAGTCACTTATGACTTCATGTTGACTTTAACTGTCAAGCCACTGTTTGCTACACAGTTCGTATTTAACCATGCATAGCGATACTGTCCCCTGTAGCAATAGAACAGTCGGAGCCCCCAAGCGTGTATATTTAAAACTGTAATCATCTGGACATGTTCTTCCCCCCTCTCTGCAATATCTCAAATAAGTCACATCATGGATACGCTTAGCATACTTAATTACTGAACCCTGTTCCCCGGCCCGGCAGAAGGCTCTCAAAAACTAATTGAGTCACGGTAAAAATTGGAGAGGTCCTGTATGAATAATTAATGAAGGCCAGAGCCTGATTTCTCACCATACGGTTGGCTTATTATCAATGCAGATGTGAGGCACAGTCATTTATCCTGAAACTAAGAAAAGATGAGCTCCTGAAAAATTGTAAACAGCATCATGAGTCTTAGAAAGGGTCTATCTGTCAATATCTACAGTACCTGGTCTCTCAGTGTTTTTAAAGACGAATCTGTTTTTATATCAGTTTTGTATTTGATTTTGGTTAGGTTTTTGGTTGTATTTGGTGTAGGGCATATTTCCAACATAATAGAGCATTAGCTTTTAGAGACAGTCCCTGGATATTTGAATTCTGAACCGTCCCAATATGTACGAAGCAGCATAAAAAACAGCAATGGACATTTCTCTTTGAAACTGCACCAGAACATACAGTAAGGTACATAGAGGTACGTATTTTTATGAGACCAGGTTGGTTAACATCCCTTAAATTACACACTGAGGTTTGATCGTACAGATAAGAGCAATACATCAATCGAATTTGTAAAGGGTCAACTTTAATTTACCTAATTATTTAATTACCTAATACAGCTGGAAGGCCCAAAAAACCCATGCAAATGCTTCTACCCACTTAGGTTCATTTTCACATGCCTAAAAATCTGTAAGGGTTCTATTCTTAAGTTTCTCAATGCTTTCAGTTAAACCGCCGCCAAGAAAAGCGCACAGATCGCCACAGTAACACACTGCAAACCGTACAAAACCTTGGTAACCTCAGTAAATGGATGCGGCACTCATTGTTGGAGCTTCTGTTTACTATAGATAGAGAATATCATAAATCATCATCATCATCATCACCTTGTGTGGAATCCAGATGGCTGTACTGGCTTATTTCATTGTGTCCAGGTGAGGTTTCTAGGACCTTGGGGAGTAAAAATGTAATTTAGAGTATGAGAAATGAAATTGTTCAATGCTCCAGGGACATTGCAGCCAGTTGGACTTGATAGATTCTCCAGAACACACATGCACAAATCTACTCACACACACACACACGAAAACATGCAGACTTCTTAAAGGAAAGTTGAAAACAAAAATTCTGCAATTATTTTAGTCACTACCAAACCTCTAAGCTTTTTTTCATGCAGTTTGAAAGGGAAATTGCATACTTCTCTATTCAGACATACATTAGTGCTGTTAATCATGTTTAATCATATCCAAAATAAATTTAAGTTTTAAATATATTTATATTATATTTATTTATTTTATATTATAATTATACTACAGTTGTCTGTCAAAAATAACTTTTTTAATTTTAAAATGTGTTTATTTAATTTTTTTATATTAATTGTGAAAACTGAGAGACTATGGAGCTCATACTTGAGGTTGAAAAGACAACTAAATCTTAGGTCAATCTGATGCAGCTTTGATTCACATTTTCAAAAACAGTTGACAAGAAAGGAATATAAAAATTTGGTGTCAATCTACGTCTTTTAAAAATGTGTTTTATACACTCAACAAAAATATAAAAGCAACACCTTTGTTTCTGCTCCGATTTGGACTGAAAGATCCAAAATTCATTCCAGATACACAATATTACCATTTCTCTCAAATATTGTTCACAAATCAGTCTAAATGTGTGATAAAGCTCTTCTGCTTTGCTGAGATTATCCATCCCACCTCACAGGTGTGCCTCATCAAGATACTGATCTGACATCATGAGTAGTGCACAAGTGTACCTTATACTGCCCACAATAAAAGGCCACCCTGGAATGTGCAGTTTTTTGCTTTATTGGGGGTCTGGGGACTCAGAACCGGTCAGTATCTGGTGTGATGACAATATTTAAGACAAGTTAGATACTATCCTAACTTTCTTTCTTTCGCACTCTTTTTATTTATGTTTTTAAAGTTTTGTCTTCACGCTTTCCTCATAGTAGATGAATTAGCGAGTTTGGCTCGGTCTCCGTCTGCCCCCCAAAAAAGCTTTGAGAGGACAGCAGCCAAATTTCCGCCCCCAAAAGAGGCAATGAGAGAGGATGCTGGACGGGACCTTTTTTTTTTTATTGGATATAAATGTGTAAATGGAATAAGGACAGCCAGTGATCTGATGGAGAAGCAGAGATAAGTGTTAGGAAATGGTAAAATATTCGATGAAATTCAAATAGATGTGGGGAACAATGGGATAGAAGAGAAAAGCCCTTAGCGGAGTTAATGGATGGAGATGCCTCTAACGAGGAGAAGGAGAAAAAAACAAGGAATTAGTTAAACAGTTCCGTCAGTAAAAATTATATATGTTCTGACAACATGAACCGTTGGTTAAATAAATCGATGGCTAAATCAATCAGGAAACCAATAAAGGGTGAATGGGTGTGTAGAATACATTACGTGACTGTGGGAAAATTAAAGGAAATGCCGTGCTGTTGTCGCGGATACGCGATTTGCGTATGACGTCATCTGGTGGCGCCGGCCAGTTCCATGCTGCCTTGTTGCGATTGGGAAGTTACAACACTGGCCTTTGTTTTGCTTCTGGGGTAGGGGAAAAAGATGGTGGCGGGGCCGGCGATTGGTGAGTAAAGTGGTTTCTTTCACTTGGATTGCTTTGGCGGCATGCAGAATCAGCCACGGTGTCCCGTGGGGATTCAGGCTGACTAGCTCGCTGGGGAAGTTGTTATGAGCCATGTTGTTGTGGTCTCTGCTAGCCACTGCAGGGTATTGGTTGGGCTTGAGTGGTAGCAGTTTATTGAAATGCAGGCTGGAGGATCCGAATCTTCGCGGAGGAATGTTAAGCAGACAAGTCAAAGTAAGATGTTGTGTTTGTAGGATATTAGTCTTGTGTTAGTTGTGTTAGTCTTAGGCCTAAGACTTCTGCAAAATACTTTACATATGATTGATAATAAGATCAAATTGGAAGTAGAAACAAACTAGAAGCTGATACAGAGAGAGTGCATATATTAAATGTGGAATATGTGGAATAAAGTCCTGGAATATTTTGATCATTAAAATCTTGTTTTAAATTTGAGATTCAGAAATCCGAGCATAGATTAGACTTCTAAAAATGGAAAATGGAAAAGAAAAAGGTGACAATACTGAAGGTTTTTTATCCTCTTCAGGTGAAAACTTTAATAAGCAAAAGACATCTTCACTCAATCTTCTGCTGCTGCTTAGGAGAAACAACTAAGATATTAAAGAGTTTTTTTATTTCCTCTGGGTCTAATTTTTAATATCTCCTCAAGCATTACCTAGAAACTCCAGTAAACTGTTAACCATATCAATGCTACTGGGTTTTGTTTTCCATCTTTTTGCACAGCGAACACTTGCTGTGCGATAGCAATGAAACAAGTAGATTGATTAGACACCCTGTCCAGATCATAGACCTCTAAACATCATCTCTGGGGTCTGTCGCTCATACCACCATCATCCTCAACCACCCACTGCTCTCTTAGACACAGCCGTTGCCAATGGTAACATTTTTAATTACTTTGCCGAGAAGGTTAGGAACCATCAAAATCGGCGGGCTAATGTGATATTTACTGGAGCATTTGAACTCAGTCTATCTGTTATCTAATGTACTGCCTGCTTGAGCTTAATGAACACATATGTTTCTTGTTGACTGTGTTTATTATCAGGGAGACTCGGAATCCCTGAATTAAACTAATTAAATTTGATTCGCTGCCACCATTTCTCATCTACTGTAGCTATGTGCAGGATTCAGCAGGAATTACACCATTTAAAATTAAAGAGAGTTAGCAGCTCCCAGTAGGACATTAAGACATCGAAATCCCCTTTGAGTGTGATTACTCAGTTGTCCAGCTTGTACGACAGGGGTTTAATCATTTATAATGGAAAAACACCATAACGAATGGCCACATTTAAAGAGAGAGGGCAAATAAAGCAAACAAACAAGTAAATTATGTTTATAATAAGTTTAAAATAATTAAAACAATAAAAATAGTAGTAGTAGTAGTAGTAATATTAATAATTATACATATATTTTTATATGCAATTTAATTATTATCATATTTTATGCTGGCAATTTATATTTAATTGATTACACAAATGTGAGTATGATTGCAAAAGACTAAATAAAAAAAAAATGTATGCAACTTTGTGCTGCTTCCTCCATAAAAATGGTGCAGGTGCAGCGATTATTCTTATTCAAAGTGAAAATTAGCATTGAAAGCAGTGTCTGGCCCAAGCATTAGTTCTGTCTACTCAAAAGTTTTTTTTTTTAAAGTGCTACAATTTCTCTTTCAGGAAGTTTTCTCTCCAAGTTTGCGCTTTAGTCTGTCATTTTGCAACTGTATTGAGGATCGGCTTGCCCTTGAAGAGACAGCTATCAACACTAGTTCATTAATGGCATTGCATTGATTCAGGCTGGACAGAAGTCTGCCGTTTTTCACGTATGCAGTAGCAGTCTCAGAAAGTTGTGTTATAATGAGGACGAGTGAGAAGACAAAGTGTGAGTTATGGAAGGAACCTTATGTATGAATCCCAATTATCTGCAGCACACATAAGAAATGCAGTAGCCAAAACTTTGTTCCAGTTTGCTAATTGCTGTGCATCGCATATTTTCACCACATTCAGTGCAAACAAGAGATGCTGGGCAAATATGAATTCTGAACTTGAGTTAATATAGAAATATCCTGTTCAAATCTTATTTCAGGTCAATATTACTGTTTTTAGTGTTGGTCAGATTTTTAACAATTTAACAATTGTCACCTGCGATATGAAGCCAATGGTTCCATGGTTTACCCAAAGGTTTGTATGGCTATATCTCAAGAAGTATTAAAGATCTTACTATTCTTACTATGTTTTAAAGCCTAATATGGTTAAATCATTAACACACACATATTCTGTGCATACTAAAGTTAAAATGCCTTCATGAGTGAGATTTTGTACACTGATTGGATCATGTTTCTTTCTTTCTTACCACTTTGTGTGCATGTCTATTCATGAATGTCTGCAATGGATCTTTATTCATGAATGTTCACCACTGAAGAGCGTGATTATTGCCTTGAATAATATTGCATCATTTCTGTAAAAGGATTTCCGCTTTGAAGGTTTTCTTCGTGCCTTTGATTCTTGACGGAAAGAACAATCTTTATATCATTGTGCATTAAGCCTTGGTTATTCTAGGATTGCTGGCAGCTGTCAGTCAAACACTTCCCACACCAGCTGCCTGTGGAGATTAATGAGACTCTGTCAGACATTAGCGTTCAGATGAAGAAGAGATGAAATGTTAGCCCTGCAGCGCCAATAACATGACCTCTTTGAGGTACCTTGAACTGCTACTGTGTCCTCACTCATGATGATGATCGCAGCACCAATTATGAGCAGGTGTTCAGCAATGAGCAATAGGATTTATCCACATCTAGATGCCAAACTGATCAGAATGTATAAATTTTGATAAATTTAGATCCAACATGAATGTGTAAGATAATGAAGAGCTGGGGTATGGTGCCTCTGAAAATACAATTAGTATTTTATTTAATCTCCTTTTCCTGAAACCAAGCAGTGTTAGACTATACTTAATAGCAATACTATCAGAAGATGTTGTTCTGTGCTTGCTGCAGTTTAAAAAAAAAAAAAGAACAAAAAAACTGTAGGTTTGATCGTGTGTGTTTTGTTTTGCAGTGAAAACCTACCTAAGAATATATTTGTGCATACTTGCTGAAATTACAATCCTTGTCCCACAGGCTCAAAGCAATGATGTCACTGGCATAGAAACTGTCAGTATCCTGCTTTGTTGAAAATACAAATTTGTGTTGGACAAAAAAGTGGTATGATACTGTACACTTTGAATAATTTACAATTTACTAATAATAAAATTCTATTCTTGAAACTATTATTATTATAACAGTTTATGCATGTATACAATATATTATATCAAGGATTGTATTCACTGGAAATATAAAAATAGATGATTGAATGTGAAATTGTTGCAATAAAAAAGTATACCTGAAGGGTTTACCTCAGGGTTTCATATCTTACCCTATAGTTCCCGGAGGGAAAGAGACACAGCATGACCACACTCTTTCATACACACAACTGTATGTGCTTTCACTGGACAGTTAAGCTTCTGCTGTTCTGGAAGATGTCTGCTTCCTGATTGAGTTGCCCAAGGATGTGAACTGCTGCTAATGGAAGGAGTTTTCCTTAGGCCCACAAAGGATCTAGTGTGCCAGCTTGTGTACACAATCGCAGAGCTCCATGGGGGTTGATATAAAAGACCACCGGTGTGTTATTGGTGCATGCCAACACATGGCGATCTCTTAGGTCTGGAAGGAAGTGTTTCAGTGCTCGAAACACGACCAGCATATCCAGGCATTTGATGTTCCACATAAAGTGGTGACCAATCCACAGGCAGAGCAAGAGAGTGGTCAAAGTCAAAGACAACAATAAATACAGTCCGTGGGGTGAGACAAAGGCATAAATCCGGGGAAGGCAGAGGTCAGCAACAATAAATCCAAAATAGAACAACGGAAACACACATTGTGGACAATACAATGGACCCTGACAAACACTCAAACATCCGGGGGTTATAAACAAGAAAACTGTCAGTGGGTGGAGACTTGAAATAAGTGACTATGGTAACAAACAAGATGATTGGAGAAATAAATGAAACACAATGACAACAAATGAGCAGAGCAGGGGAATGAGTTTGTGTGAATGAGTACATGAATGAAAACAGACACAAAACACAGAGTACAAGTCTGACATTGGAGTGCCAACCAGTAAGCTGGGCTGGCAACTCCAGCTAATCGTCAAACAGTTCATAACCCATAGAAATATTATCCTCTATTGCTTAGATTGCCTTTCCTTGTATAAGAACTCACTTGACTGTGGAATTGTTATTCCACTTGAGGGTAGCTTACAAACTTGTGCAGTTTTATTTAAGTTTTTTTATTTAAGCCCAAAAGTGACATCCAAAATGCAAACATATGAAAGGCTAGACTTTGACTTGACGTGACAAAACAGAAACATGAACTTACCGACAGAGGTTATAGGAATGATACTCGACAAGATGCAAAGGCAACATGAGGGCTAAATACTAAACAATAAGGGTAACAACAAGACATACTGTAAAACCAACAAATGAGCAAACAGAACTGAGAACCACATTACAAGGCGATAATCAATGAGAACAATACACATAAACAAGAAAGCCAACCAGAACATTACACACACACACACACTTGGCAGCAAATGAATAAACATCTATTGAAAGACTATATGGTGCATAAATAATAAAAACCACCATTTCCACGCAGTCTGCAGTGATCTAATGTAAAGGTTACTCAGCTTCATCCTCACACATCATGCTTTAATTAAGATTCTGTCTCGCTGTTCACATCCCAAAGGTAAAGTTCATTCCAGTCTATTCCCTGTCAAGCCACAGAGGATTAGAGGAATAAATTAATAGGCCAATTGCTTGAGCTTTTATTCTGCCATTTATTTGCCTGATAAACCTGTAGCAGAAGTTATTTACTTGTCTCAACACTAAAGTTATAAAGAATCGCTACTATTTCCAATTAGTCACATCAGTAACACATTACTATTCTGCAGATTCTCCTCGTTTCCATCACAGGAAGCTTCTCACCAAATGCTCAGAAGACTTAGTAATTCTCAACTGGTGTCATTTAGTTCTGACTTTGAGTCAAATACATTCATCCAGCAGGCATGAGATATCTGTTAGCAGTCCTATTCATCTTTTTGGTGCGTGTTCGATGGTTCATGACTTCCTTATAGAATGTAATTTGAAAACTGATATCGTTACTCATAAGTGCTCACTTCAGCTGCCAGGATAACCAAGCTTGTGATTAAACAGATAGTTCTATCATGACAACTCTCTGGTGTGTTTGGTCTTGGCGGAATAGATCTGCTGTGTTGCAATCATACTTCACCTCAGTCAAAATAAACAAAAATATGGTTCGTTCCATTACAGAACTTTAGATTTCACCTACCCAAAAATGTTTTATACAATTATTTCAAAACCACAATTATGTTATATATTTGAACACACATAAAAATTGTTGAGAATAGTTAAAAAAGATAAATTGTTTACACATTCACAAGTTTTGGATTTTTGGACAATTGGATTTCTTGTTAAACTCATGCCTACATGGTGTCACAGACAATCCAGGCTCCACCATCACCCAATCACAGCGTTCACTCTCCCGAGTTTTGATCACCACCACCTGCCACTATTTAGAAGCCTCATTAGTCACCACATATAACCACACTGCACTACCTCTCTGAGCTCATTTATTTATGAAGTGGACTAACCCCAGGCAAGATCTATCTTTATCGATTACTTACCTTATTCTCCTCTCCATACTCCTGCTGTCTCTGTGTCTCTTCCAGGCTCCAGGCTTGTGTATTCCTCTAGCGAGTGTAGTGTGTGGCTGTTTCCCTTTTTCCATCGTCTCCATTGTTCCTCCACTCTCATCCGTTCCTGGATCCCTGTAAAGACAAAGACAGGCATTATAGAACTGTTCTATCCCAGTGAAGTGATCTACTTCAACTATACTCACCAGTATTGATTCTCCGTTAACTGTTTACTCAATCTGCACAGTAAATGTGATTTTCTTACCCGCAGTGTTCCGTCCGCTTCTTGACACATGGTTGGCAGAAAAGAAGAGTTGACATTTTTAACTGCTTTATGCACTATAAATGAATACAAATGCAGAATACATATAACAATATACAGTATTTGTGGAAGCTTCTACCCAGGTTCAGAAGAATCAAACTCAGTCCGGGGTTTTCGGTTTCATAAGAAGACTTTATTACAGAGAGAATAAAGCCGAGAGCCTCTGCAGAGAAGATCTCTCGAGTGCCTTTAAGCTCTGTCTTTTATACAGTGGTATTCTACATGACTGTCATGTGGTCTTTAACCTTATGTTCTGTATCTGCAAGGATCTCTTTCTATACATTATGGCATGCAACTAACACTTGACATTAGGGTTGGGTCGATAGACGGCATCGCGATCAACCGCCCCGCCCCCGCCGCAGCAGCAACCAGCTCACAAAAACATACACTTAATCACACTATATAGCCAAACAAAATGCATGCTTTTAATTTGCGCATTTTTACTTATTTATTATTATTATTATGCGGAAATAATAACAAGGAAATTGTTAGCGATCACAATACAAATTAGAGTGAACGAATTACATGAACTAGTTTGTTTACATTAATAATTGAGGCATACAAAAACAGCAGAAAAAATCTTTTAATTTTAATTAAATTAGATTAAATTAAGACCAAATATGGCTTTTTCATGGTTTTGCATAACGAACAGAGCTTGGAACAACAGCAAAAAAACAAAACAAGGTTAATTATAGAGGTTTCTTGACAGATATACCAACATATTCTCCTTTTCTGGCTTTGATAAGCTGCGAAGTGGAGTAATGACATTACCAGCTGTACTAAACACAAGTTCAGAGGAGTACTGGTAGCACATATGCACAAATATTTACGAGCGATGTTGGCCATAAGAGGAAACCATCCTTGGTTAGTAGGGATGGCACGGTTCATGAAAAAAAAAACGAACCGTTCGGTTCGCTTGTCCAGGTTCGGTGCATGCATGCATGATTCGCACGGTTTGACAGTTCATGACATGTGCAATGTAGCCTTGTTCCCCCGTATGTGACGTCAGTGTTTCCCTTTCGCGCGAAAAAATTGAGGTGTCTATGGTGTTGAGTGAGCGCTGCAGGTCACAATACTGTACGTGTATAAATGGCAAGTGGGAGAGAAAAGGAAGGCTGCCTGGAGTTGGAGGATGCGCCAGCGTTGTATAAATCTGGTGTGTGGGAACTAGAGTTTGAGTCAATAGGCGATGCCATCATCCATCACCGATTGCGATAGACATCACGATGCTGGCCGGCATCACGATCCTCCGCCCCCCGCAGCAGCAACCAGCTCGCAAAAACACACTTAATCTATAGCGGCAAATATATGCCATTAATAAGCAAGCGCGGTAAATCATTTCTGCGAGAGGAGAGTAAAAC
>JAUCMT010000105.1:1174310-1209065 GCA_032357475.1 Enteromius thamalakanensis
CTCTACATTTTTGTATATATCCAGCTTTTGGAAAACAAGAGTCTATGGCACTTAAAAAAAAATAAATAAATAAAACAAAGGGAAAAAAATAAATAAATTAAATGAGAAAAGGTGTATGTACATTTTATGTATTTATTTGTATTTTATGTGTGTTTTAACATTGTAAATATATGCCCTTTTGGGAAAAAAAAGACCATAGACTGGCGAGGAACCATATATGGTAATTTCATTGACCTAGATTTACAACATAAAATTGTAATTATATTTATAAAGTCACAAAAGCTTAAAAGTCTTGTTATAGCCTCCGACAACATTGCAGGGTTGAAATTATGAATTTCCAATTATTTCAATGAGTGCCCTATAAAGGGTTAAAGTTTAATAGGGCAACTTTAAAATCTTCGAAAATGTTGTCACAACTTTTTATTTTGATCCATTTATAAAAGGGAAGCCTACTTCCATTTTTGTTGTGATTGCAAATTCGAATTTATGTAAATCCAGACAGATAAAGACAATGGAAAAGGACATTTGTTCAAGATCATTTAATTTAGCACTCTACTAAATTAAAATAACCTTTTTTTTTATTTATGCCAGAAAGAAAAATCAATTACCCATTTTTGGTAAAAAGCCAACAAAAATAAAGATATATGTATTCAGATGTCCTTGACATTTAAATTTGCATCCAGAAGCATAATAATATTAACTTAAAATCATACAACTCATAAAACGCTTAATTTAATTACATGACAAAGTTTTACTCAATTAAATTAACAGACATTTTATATTTTCACTGCATTTCTGAACACACAAAATGGTTTAAATCATTCTAGAAACCATTTTAAACCGTTATTGTGTTTTAATAGCTTTATTTCTACTATCTGTAATGCTTACATGCTTTTCCTAGTATGCAAATTAATCAGTACTAGTATTAATCAAACGATAAGTAGTTCTCATTAGTAAGAATGATGTTAGTTACCCCTGAGCAATTTTTATGAGCAAAAACCAATTTCCTATACTGTTATGGTAGTAGATCACTGGAAAATTGGTTGAATTTTCCCCAGTATTGAAACCATCTGTTAGATTATTCACTTGGTTATGCTGCTGTCAGCCAAATCAGACAGATCTGCATCCTCCAGTGGATGTCACATCAGCACAATACATTCCCTCCAAGATACATCTTCTGAATTCAGCATGCAAAGGGTAGAAACTTCAAAATTGACACCATTTTCAATGTATTCATATATGCCAAACAAATAAATAAATAAATGAAACACTTAACATAGAATATACACAAATATGTATAGTTTTTTGCTGTTCATGTAGAACAGCATTTATTTGAAATATTGTAACATTTTAGAAACTATTTACTACAACTTTTCTCTAAAATTATTTATTTGCTGCTTATTAATAGTTTTCGTAAGGTTGTTAAGTTTAGATATTGGGTAGGATTAGGGATGTAGAATAAGGTCATTTCGAATAAGACATTAATATTTGCTTAATTAGCACTAATAAATAACTATAATTCTAGTAATAAATCTGCTACTAAGCAACTAATAGATGCAACCATAACCATTGCATTGCATTTCCTGTTGATCACCACGATTTTTCGAAAAGTATTCTTATACTCTTACAGTCAAAAGTTTGGCAACAGTTGTATTTGGAATATATATTTTTAAGGTATTTCTTATGTTTATCAAGGCTGCATTTATTTGATCAAAAATACAGGAGAAGAAAGTAATATTGTGATATATTTTTATCTTTCAAAACAATGGAGGTTTATTTATATACTTTAAAATATAATTTATTTCTGTGATGCAAAGCTGAATTTCAATCAATCATTACTACAGTCTAAATATCATGTGTCATCCTTCAGAAATAATTCTAATATGCTGAAGGCGTTGCTCCGGTTTGAATCCCATGTAATTTAAGGTTTGACCAAAACAGATCAAATCTATGTAAAAGGAAGTTAAAACGGCTCAGTTGCATCAACAGACAGCCCAGTCGCACGTTTTTTTTCGTGGCACGGACACGATTTTTACTCGACTTTCGTGAGTCCAGCACGAAAGGATGCATCCAATGGGATTGTAGTATTACATTCGTGCTGGAGTCACGAAAATAACGAAATATTTGTGTTCCTGACACGAATTAATAGATTTTAGGCTAATTTTGTGATATTGTCACGACCTGCCATGCGACTGGGTTGCAACAAATGTGTTTTTATATTAGTGTAGCATTTGTTAACACTATTGGGTAGGTTTAGGTTTGGATTTGGTATAGAGCATAAACTGTACAGCATACCGGTCCCCGAATATTTGTATTCTGAACTGCTGCAATACAGGCCTATATCAATGGAATAAAACACAGCAATGCTTACAGTACCTATGTCAATGTAATAAAAATGTGAGGAATTTAAAAATGTGTATAAATGCGAGGTTCACGTATTGAACCTGTGTTTTAGCAACACTCAGTGGACATTTCTGCGGCAAAACGCGCAGTGCGGTACATAAAAAGTCCAGGTTGTGTCTGTCACAACGGCATGTGAAGCTCCTGAGTGGCCGTTGTGGTATCACAAATACTTTCTAAAACATGTTTTTGCAGCCTAGTTTTTATAAACACTGGATTTAAGAAGGACCATCATGTCAGAGTATAAGAGCACAGAAAATCCTGTTTTCTATGATATGTCCTCTTTAGTTTCATCAATTTTTGACTGAAAAGCAGCAGCTTTAACAGTTTTTTGGACCCTGAGGCTGAAAGTGACTTGGTATGTAAAACAACAGTACAGCAGTCCACCATGCTGTCAGCGTGTGCTTGATCAAGAGGGGCTGGCGAGCAAACGACACCCTTACCATCCCTGTGACAATGGGCTTTGAGATTGCTTTCTGAAATCCATCCACAGCACCAAATTTAATCACAGCTTTATTTGCTTCCGTCACCGATGCCAACCTCTTTTAATGAAATTCCAAACAAGCTTGATGTCTGATTGTCATGCAGTGCCATAGAAAGAGCATGTGGCGGGTGACGTGGGATGCGGTTAACAGCTGGGTAATTCCCGACGCACGGAGGACCCTGCACATTAACTGAATTTCACTCGCACAAAGCCATGAGGCTGCTGGTTTGTACTGAGCGCGCTTTCGGTGGAAGCCTTGCCGGTAATGGATGTTTATTCAGTCCATGTGAATCATATGGGTCACTGGTTCATAGTGAATAAACTCCAGGGAAAAAGATGCATTCTACATTTTGTGAACCATGATGGGTAAAAGAAGCACTTATCTTTTAAATAAACTCTGAACACTAAATGAGAGTTTTAAAGAACATTCTAGACATTTTTTTTTATGACAAAATGACAAAAACACATCATAAAAGTGATTTTCTGCTATGTTTAAAATATGTGCATGAGGAAAAAATTAAAATGTGAGCTGTTTTCGAATGAAAGTCTTCCCATTCTTCCTTGTGAGGGAATAACAATGGATTTGTGTGTGACATCTGCCAACATCTACTGTATGTAATAAAGAAATCCATCATTAAGGTGTTTTAATTTAAACCATTGCCACAAATGGGAGTTCATAATTGATAACACTTCCTCCAGAGAACAAGCATCTACAGTTGTTCTCTCACATAAAAAGCTCTAACGTTTGGTTTAGACAGGAAATCGGAAACTCTTAGTGTCAATATAACGATACCATTTTTATTTTTTTTATTTTATCGTCATAATTAAAATATATATTGGATATTGGAATATATTGCATATATGTAGGTGATTTTTAAATGTAAACAGTCAAAACAGTTTTATTTAAATTATTTACACATTTTTGAGCACGTAACCCAACCCCTGCCCCTAAACCTAACATCTGTCAATAAAACACAAGATATAGCTGGCAGATACAACTACCGTCAAAATTTATTTGAACAATATTAATATTCCAAGTTTTTTGAGGAAAAACGATTAATTTGTGAGAGGAATAGACGCGGGAATAGACTCCGTGTAATGTACTTCCTGTTTGCTCCTGTAGTCTGTGCGTGATTTTCAAAAAATGTAAAAGAATCCTTACGTCAACGTTGGTGTCACGATCAGCTGGAGATGGCACTCCAGCGCCCAGCAGACTACAGTATGTGTGTTTTGTGTTTAGTTTGGACTCATTGCCACAACCTCATCTCTCCGCCCACTTGTTGGTTGTCTAGGTGTTTTATTGTCTGTTCAACCCCTTTGACCTACTTTCACCTGTATAAAACCCCCCTCTGTTTGAGTGTTGTTGACGTTTCATTCTTTGTTGTTTCAATTCATTCGTGTTCCTAGTACCTTGCTATTCTGTCTGTTAGATTTTCTGTTGAAGATTTTTGCCTGGATCTGGACCTTCCCTCTTGTCTCTCCCCAAGGACCCTGTTTAACTGTATTTTGACCTTTTGCTTTGTTTTTCCACTCTGTCTTTGTCATCTATAACGTTGTCTGCTAGCGATCTACCTCTGTAACCCTGACTTTGATTCTAATAAAACAATGTTTGCACTTGAGCTCGCACGCCTCATGCTCCTGTTTTGTAACAGAATGAACCGTCAACAACACTCAAACAGAGGGGGGTTTTATACAGGTGAAATGTATTTTTTGTCTAGCGGCATGAATCGCTAATTAAGCGGCGCGAATGGCGTGATTCGCGTGAAACACTCAAGTTGAAAAATCGGAACTTTGGCAACGTGCGTAAGTTACACAATGCGCGTTATGACGTCATTCGTGCCCACTGGGAATCAAATTGCAAATTTTGCAAACGATTCCAAGGAATTGAAACAATGGGAACCGGTTCTCAACAAGAACCGGTTTTCGATTCCCATCCCTAGGCTCGGCACCCATTCACTGCAGAGGATCCATTGGTGAGCAAGTGATTCAATACTCATAGAAACAAACTCATCTACATCTTGGAGGGCCATAAGATCAGTACATTTTCAGATCTTTTTAATCAATCAATTGATCCAGTTCACTGAACAAGTAAGATTCATTCACTATTCCGACTCATTTGATTCTTGTATTCAACTCACTGACTGATTCAGTCACCGTGGTTAACAGCCCACTGGAACTGAGGATCATCAGTGAATAATGACTCATATTGCAAATTGTTCTTCACACAAAGCTTTTGTACAGCCTCAAAAGACTGGGAATATAGCACACAACAAGCCATTTGAATGAATTGGAAAGCTTGAAAGCTTCATTCTCCATTCATCTCCTTTAGTGTTCCACCAAGAAAAAAGTCATAAGGGCTTGGAACGAGTAAATGATGTCAGAATTTTTATTCTTATGGGAAGTAATCCTTTAAAGGACGTTATCAGTGGGTTAAGATGTCCAGTGTGTGTGAGCATACAGTCAGGAGATAATGTCTTTTAGATGAACCAGACTTAAAGCAATCTTCATCTGAGAATATTAATGAATTCTTCGAACTTAAGCTGCGGCTCTTATCCTCATTCTTCATTTTGAATAAGGACGGGTTTATGATGAAATATTGCTAACTAAAATAAAGATGCAGGAATCTTAGCTCACAAATTACATCTCAGTTTCTGCCCCCAGCGTGTCATACGAGTTCAAAGCAAAATATCAAAATCTGGCTTGAATTCAAGATTTACAAATAAACAACTATATATCCTAAGGACAAGAATGAACATGGCCTACTTCATAAGTGTGAGCACAACCGCACCAACAAGTCCATGAGCTTTATTTTCTGAACAAATCTGTATAAAAGCAAAACTGTTATGAGGATAACACCCAGTGATTTGTCTCCTCAGATTTACTCTCTTTTTTCCATCTCTTTGGAAATGCTACACAAACTACAGTGTATGATCTGGGGGTTTTCTTTGTGAACATTGCAAAGAGATTGACTGTCACATTCACACATGCATATTTGTGCATGTACAGAACACACACAATCATGTACTACAGAAAACATCCATATGTGGCGCCTCACGTCTTGCTCTTTAGCTTGTGTTAGCAGGTTTTTAAGGGTTAAAGAGCATGAGAATCAGCCTTGACATTTTGGCCTATATTTTATTTAACTAGATGCACTGATAAAAACCTTCCCTTGAAGAATGGAACTGCAACGAAGTGCTGAGATACTTAATTAAAGCCTAATCACAAAAGATTGATCTGGAAAGACATTTGAACTGAGCTGACAATCACACCAGTCAGACGTCAATAATGTAAGGTTTAGTGGAAAACTAATCAGAATGAATGTGGTTGATGGCACATTTTGACATTCACAATTATAAACATTTATATTTGTGCATTTACAGTACATTGATTTTAAATTTATTTCAACATGCATATCGATGAATCTGATTACACTGAGCTGATTACAGTTTGCGTTTCACATATTACCTACCTAAAGTATTGCTTGGATGTAGAAAAAAGCTTCTTCTTTCATTTTTTTTTGTACTGGACATCGAGGTAAAACAGTGTTTTTCAATATTGACCCTGGAGGTCCGCAGCACTGCACATTTTGGATGCCTCTCTATCTGATGCACCAATTCAGGTCTTGGTGCCACTATTTGTTAGCTCATCATTTAAACCAAGTGTGTTAATTAAGACAGTTATCCAAAACATGCAGGGATCCAAAATCTGTTAGGGATATTCTTTGCAGTTAAAATCAATGGAGTAATGGTATATTCAGTCTATTTGCATATGGTGTTTCAGATTCCAAAAATTAAGTTTGAGTTTTATGACATGATATCAAAAATTCTATCACTGACACAAGTGTTACAGCAAATGAGAGGTCCACATTAGTGCTGCGGATCGCAAACAGGTCTTTTTGCTGGCTTATAGAAACCTACTTCTGTTTATTATTATTATTATTATTATTATTATTATTATATACAGTGGGATACTTTCCGACAGAAATGAGAAACTGTGCTTTGGAAATACTTAAATATTAAATAAGTTTAGTATAGTTCAGAAACTAAAAACAAAAGTACACTCTTACTAGTAAACTAGTAAACTCTTCACGGATTAGAATGGTGTGCCAATATATATTTGGATTCACTTCTAATTTATTCGCACCCATCCTGAAAAACTAAGTTTAAAGTCAAAGAGAAGGCAGAACTGCAGCAAACCACTCGCAGGTCTTTCTGCTGGTTTCTGATATACCTGCTTTCCATAAATAACAGCATCGGATTTATCCGCCTTATAGAGAAACACAGGAACAGGTAACGGGATTTACGTGAACTGCGCTGTTCGTGGTGCTGAATCCTATCAAACTGTTCTAACTAAACCGAACAAATTAAGTGCTTCTCTTCACTGTTCACTTATTACATATTTTAAGTGGAAATTGGGTCATTCAGATACAGAGGGAGAGAAAAAAAATCACAGAACAGGTGAGTAAAACACCGACCGGAGAACAGGTCGAAATACACTAAAGCATTGCAAGAATTAGTTAGAATTTATCCGTTTTTAAATCAAATACAACAGAATATGGACTTAAAACAACACCAGGACACTCTCACTCACCTTCCACCTCATCCTCAGGCAGGTTGACCGGTGCTCGGTAAGACAAGATATCAGGAATGGTGCAGATCCCCCGGTACATCAAAGTGGAAGTCACAGGATGCATAGGCATTTTTGCGATTTATATTGACCAGCACGTGTGTATTGATCCTCATATATGAGATTTACTGTCCAGACGACAACTTTTTACCCCACATCAGATCGGACTGAAACCCTTACTGGAGATCACGCGTGGAGTGGATTTCCATGGAAAGGTCCGATAGTACTCTCGCAGCGTGCGCAATTGCGCAGCCCTCTCCAAGAAACCAGGTGTAGGGATTTACAAGTCTTCACAGGTCACTCACTGGTGGTCTAGATGTAAGGCTTTTGGGTTCGGATCTCCACAATATAATAAAGCCGCCCGGTCTTTAATTTGTTCTTGACAAAGACAATGAATTACGGCGGCTCCATCGGCGGAGAAACTAGCAGATCCACATAATCCACCAGCTCACACGACGCGCATCAAACAAACGAGCATTTTTATCAATGCGACAAAGTATGTGCGTGTTTGGCGAGGTTGCGTGGATCGATTCGCTCTCCAGTGTCGTTAGACAGTGATCTCCATATGACTGTTTTCTCCTCAATCGCTTCTTAAAACACAGCAGCTGAGCCTCGAGCACGCACTTGTTGGACAGCGTGTGCGCACTGCCAAAAACAATGAGTTAAAAATGCGCTTTAGCGGTATGTAGTTGAAGGTTAATGTATTTTTCCTGTAGCAAAACAACTAATATTTTAAAAACAGGAAAATATGTCACCGATATAATCAAACTTTCCAGCTAATCACAGCATGCAGATAAACGAGCTGTTCTGCGCGTGGGGAGGCGCGGTGTCCGGGTTCCCTCGCGATGGATCTATATTTAGTCTGAATGTAAGCCGCTGCTCTCCACAAGGTATTTCCCGCCTCAGGGGTTGGGAGGCGTTTACACAGGGCGCGTTCTTGCGTTCAGCAACTAGACGGAGCGTAACGGATTGGAACACTCTTGACGCGTTTTGAAAAGTTGACCTGCTTGTTTTTAACCCGAGAGGACGTCTTAAAACGCGACATTTACTGAACATGCATATTTGCGTGACCATTTTTATGTTTAACCCTATAAAACATAATGTCAAAACTTTTTAATTACTCAAATAACATTTAAATCGGAACGTTTACTCGAACCAGGATTATATATTTACAAGTCTCATTATTATTTCAAATAGTATTATTCCAAATATTCAAATATTATTACTTATGTATGTCTTAGTGTTTCTTGTGATGTAATTATTTGAGAAATTTACTAGCAATTTTGCTGGTAAATTGGATTTTTGTATTGTAGAGTTAACCAAAGTCATTGTTTGCAATGTAATGTTTTAAAAAAAAATGTCAATAGGAATTTATATGCTGTGTCTTTCCTGAGTGAATATGTTCTTGGAAAGAATCATCTAAACCAATGTATCATTATTCATAAAGACCATCACAATGGTTTAGTTCCTGAATGAATCATTGGTTTTGCCCCTTACAGATATGAACACTTCAGTAGGATTTTCGAAATTTCTGGCCCTGATATAAACACACAATTAAAAAACATGCACAGAAGGGAGACAGGAACACATCTCGAGTGAAAAATAGCACTAAACAAACACATCCTCCATACAAACGCCCCCTTACACGGCACTATCAAGCAGTATCATAAAACTCCTCTCATTCATTCTCATTCATTTCAGTGCATGTATTTCTCCACAGGCAACCATGATAGACGTGATTCCCAGACCCCCCTGAAACAAGAAGAGATGTGACTAATGTTTTCGCAGGGCTGGGATGGATCCCATCCCCGTTGGCATTTCTTTAATGGAAACTCATCTTCAAAAATTCACATTTGTTTTGATAAGCGGTGAGTTGCTGCTGTTCTTAAACTCAAAGGCTTTGTCAGATTTCTCCAAAAAAGAGACTGAAAGCATCCCAAACTCTAGCGCGAGACAGCATGCCAACATCTCAGGAAAAAAAAAAGATGCTTATTATTTTAGCATCCTGGTGGAAATGCATATCGCTTTGCAATGCTAACATATTAATCAAAAGGTGCATGGCATGGTGGAAGTCATCCATAGCACACTAATCTGTCTCAGCGTGGGTGGGATATATTTGCTTTTCTGCCCAGATTTCTGACATATTCGCAAACAGGTGTTCGATTCCCTAGCAGGGATTTTCCGCATGCCTCTTTTGTCAAATGCACTTAGTAAAAAACATATGCATTCTTTCGGAGACATACAAGTCTTATTATGAGTCATCTGGGGCTGTGATGGATTTGGGTGGTGTAATGACACCATTGTCTCCTCCAGCTGTGGACCGGAGCTCCTGCTACAGGACCCAGGTGCACATATCAAGACCTGATGGCCTATTATGACCAGTGGACTCTCAACCTCGAACGCCCAGATTTTGAGGCGTTTTCTAGTCCCTCCGCATAGTGGCAGGTGTCCCGTGTTTTGCACACACACATACTCACACATCTCAGTGGGAGAGCGTAAACTTTTCACAGTGTCACCCACGTCTAACGCTGAGTGACAAGAAGAAAAAGGGGCTTCTTTCCGTCTCTCTTCACTGCTTGTGAAGCTCTCCTGGGTGCACCACATGCTTTGACAGAGAAACACTCCTCCAAGAGATTTTCATTTTTAGATCCGGCCCATTGGCGGGAAGCATCAGCTTAATGTCAGAGGTTAAGAGCTATCCATAATGCATTGCTCATTCTTAGTGTAATTAAGGTAGATAATCCTGGTGTAAATGATGTATTATGTTATCTTGACAACATAAATTCCAGGTTTGAAAACCTAATAACAGCTTGAATGCTCCAATGCATGCTGTCTTTCCTTTCACGTAAATAAGCAAACACTAAAACACTTTACAAAGGAGTCTCACTAAAACATGCCATAAACATTTTGTTATAATGTTTTCTTTTGATTAAAGGACTAGTTCATCTAAAACTGGAAATATTCAATATTTAGACCAAAGCTGTTGACTTCTGTGGAACACAGTTTGAGCCATTTTCATGCATATTCTAGTATTGGTTGCTTTTTTTCCACCATGCTTTACAAAAAAAAACGTCTCGGGGTTATGTACATAACCCTAGTTCCTTGAGGGAATGAGACACTGCGTCCATAGACGCTTTGGGAACGCCTCGGCGTTATATACATAACCCCGAGACGTTTATTTTTGTAAAGCATGGTGGAAAAAAAGGAACTTTTTTTTAAAACATTTTTAAAGTTATCATTAAAGTTGTAAGTCTTTTGAAGTCGTACAATAGCTTCATAACCAAAATGTATTCACTTTTATTCTTCTGATCCAGTGCAACTGGAGGCAGTTGAATCAGATCAGTCCGATCCATAAATGAATCACTCTGAATCAAGCAATTCATTGCTAATCATTTCTACAAGAAATGGCCATTGAGGCGTTCAAGCTTCAGCATCATTGAAGTTATAAGTCATCCAAAGTATATAAATATATATATATATATAAAAAAAGTATATAAAAGCTTTGTAAATTTCAAATGTAATTCACTCATTATCTTCTGCTCCAGCGCAACTCAGTAGTTGAACCAGATTAGTCCCATTCATGAATAAATCATCTAATTCATTGAAAACCTTTAACTCCAAAAAATTACGTATTTATGATTTTGACTTTCATTTAAGTTATACTGTAAGTCTTATGAAGTCATACAATAGGTTGTATGTTGAAAATAATATAATATAAGATCAGTCTGATCCATGACTGAATCAATTCATTGGAAAAGTTCATAGAAAAATAATAGATTGCTGCAATAGATGAAGACCGTTAAAGTTTTAAAAAGAGTTTTCAAAATGTCATGGACATGATTCATATGAATCATGCATTAAGTCTTCTGAAGTCATACAATAGCTGCTCTGGGTGTATGTTCACAGTGTGTGTGTGTGTGTGTGTACGTGGCTGATTACTTCTCACTGCTGTGTGTGTGCACTTGGATGGGTTAAATGCAGAGCACAAATTCCAAGTATGGGAAACCATACCGGGCCACAAGTCACTTCACTTCACTTCATTTAACCACCAAGTGGAGTCAGTGAACTGAACCTGAAAACCAGATCAGTCCGATCTGTAAATGAATCCCTCTAGTTTAAAATTCAACTCAAAAGAATTATGCATTTATAATTTGGCCATATTATGTTATATGCTGTAGTCATATGGAGACTTTTATGAAAGTTTTATTCTGAAACTCATCCCCCATTTAACACAATTGCATGAAAAACAGGGACAAGGAAGTACAAAAAAAATGTCATGAAGGTTTGTAAATATTTTTTCTTATTTATTCTTTTAAATGAGCTGAAACAAATACTGGAATGTATAGATACTTTAATTTAATTAATAATAATTGTGCTAAAAAAATAATGTCCAAATAAAGAATCATAACAGTTTAAAAGAGACTTTTTCATTAAACAAAACTAATAATTATTAAAAATAATTATAAAATAATAAATAATATTTTCTTTTTATTTATTCCTGTTGAATAATGCTGTAAAACAATGACTGTACTATATGAATAAGTGTCATTTTCAATAATATTTTATTTACAGTTAATATAATTTTCCATTACATAAATAATAATTGTTATTAAAATGTCAAAATATATATATATAAACATTATTATTATTGTTGATAATAATTATTGTAGAAATAATCATTTATTTTTATTTTTATTTTAGAGAAAAATGTATTCCGGACACATCTGGCTTCCAGGAAATTCACCCTGTTAAACCAAGGAACTTTGTCCAAGTAAGCACACAATGCCTTCTGGGAGTGCCGGACGAGTCCCTGCATGGGTTCCCTTTCACTCCGGTCTGTATTGATCCCTGTATTGGCAGTGCCCACTAAATACAAAAAGCCAACGGAACCTCTTAGTAAACCCTATTCAGGCATCTGTACAAAACCTCCACAGCACGGGGCAGCATCCAAAAGGTCACTCAATAGATTCCACTGGACTTTATTAGAACACATACCGAAGGATCTATTGTTCACCGGGCATGTTTCATTCATGTATAGCGTACAGAATCGAATGGCCCTCCAGAGGGACTGTCTGGAAGGTTTGACTGTGCATCATTGCTCTTAATTTATATGTCGGTCTCTAGAGGGCAATGTGGAGAGCCCGTGGCTCCTGTCTGCTGATGGGCTCCTGCAGTGGCAGACATTGGATTCTGGCTTCAGAAAATTTCTTTGGATACTAAGACAAATTAGAAAAACAGCATGAAGTGCCTGTTCACATATTTTATTCATTACCTCAACATTTTTAAAATATGTAAGTAGTTAAAGAGCATATTTAGTGGATGGTTTTCATCAGAAGCCAGTTAGAGTGACACGGTCAATCCCTCGGAGGCAACCGCAATGCTAATGATTTCCATGATGCTTCAAAGTAATAAAGATCGTGACCTCTGAATTTTCCTTGTGCTTAAGTACTACTTGAAAGCTCACCATATTCTTTAGCATTGTTCTGTGCTGTGCTTGGTACATGAATTGTAGCATTTTTATTAATAATAATTAAAAAAATAAAAATGAGAAATTTCTTCATTTGGTATCATTATTTTTTTTATTCTAATATTATTTATATTTATTTTTAATTATATTACACATTTTAAAGAACTGATCTAGTGTTACAAACCACATATCCTAAGTTTCCAAGTTTTGATATCAGAAAAAAATCAATGAATAAAATTTAAGCAGGTTTTTATTTTATTTTTTTGGGTTCACTATGTGCATGTGCACCGGGACAAAATCTGCTTTAAACACAAAGGATGCTCACACTCAATGTTAATTAATACATGTTGATTGATAAAGAATCTTTTTGACAGCATCCTCATTTTAAAGCATTTTTACACAAGTAAAACTTTCTTGAAGCATCTTGGAGACGTTTTCTTAGTTCCTCTGGTTTACATCTCCATGTGAAGCACTGGCTGTTGTCTGGATTATTAAAGTTAATGATAAAATGAATGTCTGGAAATGTAGACGGATATGTCCTACTGACACACTAAAGCAAAAGATAGAAATAACTAATATAAAACCACTTTTAAGCTGGTGAAAGTATTAGCATTCTAATAATTATGTCTAGTGGTGGAACATGCATTATAAATGCATTAATGTATGAGATACAGAGAAATAGCATTTAATAATAATAAATATTTAAACTTGTCTATTGGGCAAAACACATTCAGTTAGTACTTATACAGACGTCTTATCTGTTTCATTAAAGTACTGTATGATTGACAAAGACACATTGCACTAAGTGTAGCCTATGTTTGTTTATGTTAAAACTGAATTAAAAATTTATATGCACTTCAAATATGTCTATTTTAAATTTAGCCCTAATACTTGGAATTGCAGCAGAAAGTAACTCCCCAGAATACCGTAGAAATCATCTAGGAATGCCCTAGTAACCGCATAGCAACGAGCTAAAAAAACTGTGAGCATCTTAGCACCCACTCGCAGCACAGACAAGAAGCACTCATATTATCTTCAGAGATGTAAGAAGCTTGTTTAAAGTGCTGTGCTCAGATGATGGTGAGATGCTCTGGGCTGTTTCTGCCTGCAGGCTGCATGCGGGCATCCAGGGAATGTTCAAAGTCAATAACATAACTGATGTCACTGTAGAGGGGAAAAAAACAAATCTCTTTTGCATTTGCCGGCCACCCTTCTAATAGACTGGATAAATGAGAACGGACTAAATGGCACCTTGTTTACTCACTTGTTTACATCAATTAATTGGGAATATGCATGTTAATATATGTAACGAGCAAATGTTCCAGCCAGTAATTATTATAGTTATCCGATAGATGGATAGATGCTATAAAGTTATATGAAGTACTTAAAAAGGAACAAGAATGAAAGCAGTGACCTTCTCAACAAGATTCAGATTACGCCCCCAAACCACTACAGAGGGAGGAGCACCCTTGGTGTGTTTTAGAGAAAAAGTAACAGACTTTTAATTTTCTGAGATCAATAGCCAGTAGAACAAGGCACGTCCAGGGGCGAGGTTGTGTCCTTGAGGCTTTCTTTACAAACTTTCTGAAGCTTGTTCATAAGCATCTCAGCTTCCTACATCCTGGCCTCGCCACCAGCCGACACAGCCATGCGCTCAGGAGGGACGCGGGGAGATAAAACACATGAAAGCGCAGCCTACTGAAGACGCATGGAGCTGCCAAGCGGTGCTGGACTGGGCTGAGAGCCTGGGCAATCCACTGGCATCCATGCATCTCCTCCCAAACACTTCCAAACTTCCGCTTTTTTTATCTTAAAGTGCTCCTCCTGTCTCAGGGAGAATGAGTGTGCTGTTGAAGCTCTTTTTGAAGTGTTGTTCGGCTGTTATGAGACCTCCACAGTGAGAGGAAGAAAAGTAAGAGATGGGAAGAAGGGAGCAGAAGGTCGTACAAACGAGAGAGGTTTGGTGCGGAAGCAGAATGCCCTCTTTTCAGGATGTAAGACGAACAGAAACGGTGATGATCAAAAGATTATTCCCTTATGAAGAAAACTTCAGCTGCTCATCTGAGATAAAGCTACCTTTGAGATATTTACATTTAGCAAACAGGAATCCGGGTGCCAGTTTTGTCGTTCTTCACAGCTTAGTCATTAAAACAGAAACTTAGACTAACATAAAAACTGTTCCTATTGTTTAACACCCACTAGATAAAGGAGCTCTCGGTAATGTTTATCTCATTAAAGATGTTTCACACAAGCAATGAATGGTAAAAAGTGTTTAAAATGATGTCAGCTCGCATGAGACATGACTCCAGTCATATCAATGGCCTAGAAAAAGCTGTTTTATTCTACATGGTGTAGGTGGCCTCATGGGGGCCGATCGAGGAGGTCTATAATACCTGCAGAAAGCATTCGCATTTATCTCGCTGGCAGGTGCTTGGCAGGCGCAGGACCTTTGTTAATGGGACCATAATGCTTTGAGCCAATCATGTGAGCTATAAATGCCAAAAAGAAAAGTTACCCTTAACAATGCTCTGTGGGGGCAACAATGCTCCCCACATGGTGTTGCAACTGTCCCTCATGGCAACATTAATGACAATTAGTTGAACCATTAGAAAATCAAGAAGAAAAAGCATACAGAGAATAGTTGCTCTGAAAAAGAGTCTGTTTGGAGAAGTACTCCAGACCGAGAGAGGTGTGGCTACAAAGTTGTCAGTGCAGGTCATGTGCTCACGAAGCCTGCACCGATGGTGGTTCCCTTTACATTTGCCACAATTGTGAGTCAGATGGAGAATTGTGAATACAATGCTATGATTCTTTAGTTAAAATAATCAGTTTGTGTGCTTTTGGTGGTTCATTCATTACTGCTTGTTACTACCGTATAAGCTTTAATGTTTTGCCATTTAAATATTGCTATTAAGTCAGTGAACTCTGTCTCTGGTCTGAAATAAATTAAAAAAAGATTTGAAAAAATATGCAATTGTGAGTTTTATTACATCTAAATGATTGTTTTACTGTATGTACTGTACATACTGTATATGGGGACAGTTGCAACATTTTTCAGGGTCCATTTAAGTACTAATTACTTACATGTTATGATATGTGCACATGTTGCGGCAGTATGGGCAGGTAGGTAACATGTATATATAGTCTTTTTAAAACAAACGGTCGCTGAAAAACTGAAAGAAATGTAAAAAGTGTTGCAACTGCCCCCACTCTCCCCTATTATGAAATGATACATTTGGAGTTTGTTTGTTTTTTCAGGAAAGATGCATTAAATTAATAAAAGTGACAGTAAACACATTTATCATGTTTACAATAGATTTCTATTTCAAATAAATGCTGTAATTTTGGACTTTCTATGCATCATATCATCAAAATCCTGAATAAAATATATCAGAGTTTCCATAAAAATGCAACACAACATTTGTTAATCATAAGAAAAGTTATCTGAGCAGCAAATCATCATATTAGAACGATTTCTGAAGGATCATGTGACACTTAAGACTGGAGTAATGATGCTGAAAATTCAGCTTTTACAGCAAAAATTAATTTTTTTATTAAATTGTATAAGTTATTTGTTATTATTTAAGATATTTTAGATAATATGCGTAATATTGTTTCTGTTAGTATTACTGTTTTTACAGCATTTTCATCATAAGGGGAAAAACATTCTAAAAAATTACTGAACCCCAGGGTTGCCAAGTCTACAAAATAAATCCAGACCAATTGTTAAAAAAACATTTTTTTTTCAATTTTCACTCCATTGCAAATACTATTCTAAAAACGTGTGATCGGTCAGACTCCAAAAATGGAGAAATAACTAAATAAATAAACACCAACAGTATAAAAGTATATTGTATTTTTTTTTTTTACCATACGAATGTGTGATACTAGCTTTTTTGCTTTCTCACCATTGCCACAAGTTGCACTATAGCAGGCATTAATGCAAACATTTTTTGGGGTTTTTTTCTACTTTAGGTCAACTACATTACTTTCACCTCTTATAATGAATGACTACAAAATCTTACCTCGTAAAGGGATGATTATAATAATCCATTGTTGACATCAAATACAGGCCAATTTCAATTCTAAATAATAACTTTCACGGCTCTGTAAAGTGCTTCTAAAACTTGCCGCAAATAATCAGGGTGAATGTGATGCTTTCCAGAACTATCATTAGCAACAACTGGCTATGAATCTGAATTTTATCCTCATCATAAATCTGTGCACAGTCCATCAAGCCATAAACCCGTCACTGAGCCAATGACCAATAATTGAGAGCGAACTCAAGGCTTTGCAGCTCTAATGGGATTCTGATACTAGAGATCAATCTCTCTCTCTTCCCACAGCTCATTAATGCTCACATTCCCACATTTGGAATGCAGTAAGTGTCTGCTCTCCACTCTCCTTTCACCTGCAGGCCATTTCCAGTCCTGCCTCTGCATCTATCTGCCCACCATTGAGATGATACGTGCCTCACGTTTGCTGCGCTCTCGCTGCGTAATGATGTTGACAAGCTGTGTGCTTTTAAAAATATATTAACCATCTGCCCCAGGGATCTTACCCCTCCGGCAGGGAACGGCAGAATGACCAGCTGGCTCACAAGGCTCGGATGGAGAGCAAGGCTGCATTAATAGGATGGCAATTTAGATACAACAGGGGTAGAGAAAGATCAAGAGAGCGTCGAACATGGAGCAATCTGTGTGTTTGTAAATAAAACCTGTGTATCTGCACTCCTGGGCATCCGCAGAAGAAAGCTGCACTTGTTCCAGAATATTAATCGTGCAAGAAAAATAGAAAAAAAAGAGGCCTCCTTGACATCAAAGTGGGAGAAAAAAGGACAAGACAGGGTGGCTGTGTCATGCACTCATACACCCTCACTCTCTCTCCATCTCGCTGCATCTCTGCTTTCATCCATCCACCCGCTTCAGTCTGTTTTTGGATGTTTTTAGTGCAAGTGCTTATGACACATCAAATTTGGAAACTTTTTTTCGCATTTTTCTTATCCAGGAAAAGTAAAGGCAAGTGATACACTGAAAAAAAAGAAAATTCTTTGTTATTTGTTTATTTAGTAAATGTTAATTTTAAAAATGGAAACTACATACAGTAGTCTTCAAAAGTCTGAGAACGCAAGTGCAAATGCTCCTATTTTATTTAGTATTTATCATCAGAAATTATATTATCAGCATAACAATTTGAGAGAAAGTAGATAGTATAATACATAATTTATCTTTATAGTCTTTTATTTAAAAATGGAAAATATAGTATAGGATTCAAAAGTCAATAAATGTAATTATTTGCAATTGATACTTTTCTTTTAATTATTATTTTTTAATTTAATTTATTTATTCATTTATTTTTGTTAAGCTGTTAATGTATTATATACAATTTGTGCTCATTTGCAAAAAAAGAAAGAAGAAAAGCAGGTTTTTTTACATGTACAATATAAAATGTACTTCTGGAACTAAAATATCTTCATGGAACACAATATTTACTTAATGTCCAAATGATTTTTGCCTTAAAAGAAAAATCAATCATTTTAACCTATACATTGCATTTTTGGCTATTGCTATAAATATACCCCAGCAACTGAAAGGAATAGTTCACCCAAAAATAACAATTCTGTCCTCAAGTAGCTCCAAACCTCTATGAATTTCTTAGTTTACAGCTTTTTTTTTTCCCAAAGTATCTTCCTTTGCATTTGGTAGAACAAAGAAACTCAAAGAGGTTTGGAACTACTTGAGGGTGAGTAAATGATGACAGAATTTTAGTTTTTGGTTGAACTGTTCCTGTAGTTTTGTGTTCCAGAGTCAAATCTGGTCCCCAGTTGTGTATATAATCACACTGTAAAAAGTGTAAATGTGCAGTCGTTATACCATAAAGAGCTACAGTCCACCTGATCTCAATCTTAAAATGACTGTACTCTAAGATACAATCAATGGCCAAGCATTGAGAACTGGTTTTCTTGGGAAGAAATGATGGCGTCCATAAAAATATCAATACAATGCAGCTTTGATTTTTTTCTAAGGATAGAACTCTACAAAACAGTTCTCATTTTTATCACTTGAGCCTTGCAAAGCAACTTACATTGATTCAAATCTATTATAACTGGACTTTCTTTTAATCTATATATAATACAGCAGCCCTCATCTTTTTCATAACCTAAGTCATTCCTTTCATAATATGTAAAAATAATACACCAAGCTACCTTACCCAGTATACCAGTGTTCAGATTTGCTTTCTTCTGGGTTACTTATGGATAATTGTGCTGTTTTATTAGCAGTGTGGACATTCTGACGGCACCCATTCACTGCAGAAGATCCATTGGAGAGCAAGTGATGTCCTTTAATGCTTGATGTCTCCAATTCTGTTGAGTAATTTTCAGTAAATTACAATTTGTGAGTGAATGGTTCCTTTAATCTAGCATTGCATCCTCGGATACGCATTGCAATAAGCATTGTAACAGTGGTAAATAATAGAATAATGGATCTTTTGAAGAGGAATCAAATTGAACAGAATTTATTTAAAAATGAAACAAGATTAAAATACAGCACATCAAACAAATAATTATTTTTCTTCCTTTTATCTTCTTTCACTCAGTGTACGTTATGATCAAATGCATTTCACTAGTTCCCACTTCCCCTGCAATAAAATAGCTTGTTTGGCGAACTATCTGGGGGACAGGCAGGGAGCCCAGTGGCCTCCGAGCCCTAGGAGGTTTAACCCTCTAGGAGGCTAGGGCTAACAGATGCTCAGGGCCAAGCCTGGTCCCCGCGTGGAAGTGGAGAACTTGGCAAAACGAGGGAGCCTTCGCGAGGGTCGGCTTCGACTTGGGTGGCGGAAGGGAAGGCGGAGGAAGACAAAAAACACAGATGCCGAGGTTAGAAAGTGAGCGGTATTTAAAGCAGAGGAGAGGAGATTCGCGGGGTTATCAGTAATAAGGAGATTGGTGGCAGCTGCGATCGTTCGTAGGTGCTCCTCCAGAAAATTGAATAATTGCTTAATCGTCATTTCACTAGTTCCCACTTCTTCTGCGATAAAATAGCTTGTTTGGTGAACTGTCCGGGGAACAGGGAGAGAGCCCGGCGACCTCCGAACCCTAGGATGTTTAACCCTCTAGCCCGGACCCAGCGTGCCCCCCAAAAAAGCCGTAGAGTGCGGACAGCGCCAAACAAGCTCCCCAAAAAAGCCTGAGATAAGCAGGACATGGGGCTAGATGTTAGGGAGGTGTCCGTCCCCGGCGAAGGACCTTCGGCAAGAAGTAAAGAGGACCTTCCGTTGGGGTCGTGGTGAGGGAAAGACGACCATCTTCGGCGGGAGAGGTGACAATAGCTGTGGCTGGGTGAGCGCCGGGGTGTTAGATACGGTCCGGGTAGCGGCTGAGGCACTGCGAACGACGGGTGCCATTGATTCGAAACAGCGGGACGAGGCGGGGCTGGGCTGGAACGCGAGCGTGTGCAGGGCTTTTTGGATACATGATTGTGAAAGGCATGATGCGAAAGGCCTTCTTCCTGCTGCTTTATTTGCTCCACCTATTCTGAAGGAATGGGAAGTTATTAGTTAGGAAGCCGGATTGAGCGAAGATAGCTTTAAGAAGTTTTTTTTTTTACAGTTTTACTTGTTTGATGAAAAGGAAATAGAATCTTTGACGAGTATGCAGACACCTGTTGAATGTGTTTTTGGATCGAAATTAGAATTGTCTGTAAATTCGTGACAACTAATAAGGCTGAAGAACGCTAAAATAAACAACGCCGAGGGTACGATCGGTGTGCACAAAAAGATAGCCGGAGCGAATTTGTGGAAGCAGATTGATAATATTTCCGAAGTGATTGGCAATCTGGATTTGGGTTTAGGAGGATTTGATCTTTGGATTCCTAAAAGTAAGAGAGCGATCTGTGAACTAGCGAGGTTTTCAGTTGAGCAGCCAAAATGAATTTAAGCAAAAACTTTAACCTGTTGAATTACCCTTTGATAGAACAGTTAAGGAAGGATATGTAGGAGGTTAATGTAAGCAAGGAAAAAAATAATCAGCCTAAGCAAATCAGCCTTAAGCAGCGAATAGCGAGGAGCCGGCGTTGGATGAGCCTCGATAACTGGGACCGATGTCTTGCCATCTGAAACAAGAGAGAGTGTCAGCAATCTGATTTATTTGTCATGCATGCGGTGGCCTAGCAAAAATTAGCATGGGAATAGACTATGCTAGTGAAGGAATATCCTGATTCGAGTAGACCTTGGTGGAGGAAATAGATGATAAGAGTAGGAGCTGAATGTGGCCGGCGCTCAATTGTACTGAGAATCTGAAGTTTGCGTGTATGTTCTTGTAATGCTTGTTCCTATGCAAATATTATCGAGCAGAAAAGGATACGGTTCTAAACTGGAAAGCCCATTGCTTCGACTTACTACTTTAGAATAAGGTAATGGGCAGAAGAACAGTATGCTAATATACATTTTTTATAGTTTGTGAAAGGAGCATAAGTCTTCTAGCCAGCCAAGCATTATGATGCATGCTATTGATCTACAGGTACTTCTATTATCTTTTAAATTCTAAACTGGTATGCCTTGAAATGTGGCGAGTGCAAAGACAATATACGTACGTATACACACACAAGTATGCTTGCTCCCTTTAGGGTGAAAACTGCGGTGCTGGCCAGCTCTCGCGGAGAAACAACTCTGAGACAAAAAACGCTGATGCCGAGGATAGGAAGTGAGCGGTATTTGAAGTGGGAAGAGGAGATTCGCGGGGTAATCAGGAATAAGGAGATTGGTGGCAGCTGCGATCGTTCGTGGATACTCTTCCTTAAATTCGATTAATTGCTTAATCGTCATTAAAATTTCTACAATTGACTGGTCATAAAATATATGGCAATGTTTTCCTTTGCTTCAAAACAAGGTGGTACTCCAAAAAAAAAAAAAGAAAATCAGATTTACTTCGTTCAACCTTTGTATCTTAAAATCTTAAACTTCTCATGAAAATCTGTACTGACTTGTTCATGGCTCATTTCATGCTTGTTGAGTTTGCTTTATTTATAGTCCACCACACAAAGAGTGAAAATGACTTTGACTTTTGTTAACAAAATCCCATCTGGATTTGATTTATGAATAAATTCACCATTAGGCCTTTCTCAGGGAAAGTTTCTCTATGATTGCACCCAGAACTGTCAAGATGTGTGACAGACAAACAAGCTCAGGTGTCTCATTAAAGCAAGAAGAAGATACTTCGTCCTGTTTTTCAGCCACAGTAACAATAGTTTTTTCTGTCTTAAAGTCAACCATTATAATAACAGCTGCTCTATTAATATTAATGATATTTTTAAAAGAGTCAACATGGAAGGGGGGGCACTGATATTGGTGCTGATGAACCTTATAGGTATAAAAATGAGAATTTGCTGAATATTTTATCACCCTAAGGCTAAGAGTTTATTCATTAGAACAGATTTGGACAAATAAAGCATTACAGTGGATGGGTGCCGTTAAAATGAGATGAAAACACCACAATAGCCCACAAGTAATTCAGGAGTCAAATCAAGATCCACTGTCCCCAACAGAATAGAGGTAGAATTAAATATGAATATATAAATATAAGTATAAGTATATGTACAGACAATAAAATTAAGAGTGTAATAGTGAATTGATTAAAATCACACTTTTTCATTGTAAACAGTGCTTAATAAGCACTTTTTTTTACTTTACTAGAGTCATGTGGAATAATTGTGGATTATTGTGTTTTTTTTTATTCTCTCTCATTCTTACGCCACCCGTTCACTGCAGAGGATTCATTATTGAGCAAGTGGAAATCTTTCTCCGTGAAGAAATAAACACATCTATATTTTGGATGGCATGAGGGTGAACACATTTTCAGCAAATGTAAATTTGGAGGTGAACTATTCCTTTAAAGCAGCTTATATATGTCATTCATCCTCACATATAGCACACTGCTGATCTCAGATTTAGTAGCAACAAGGGTTTTTAGGAAATAGCCAGACCATTTAATCACCAGGACACAATGCCATCTAATATCACATCACTCTGCCAATGACTGAGTGTGATGGACTTCTATTGTGCCCCATCCGGACAACTACATCTGAAGAATGTCTGTTCAGTCAGTATTGTGTGCTGGTGCTCTTGATGGTGAGTAATAAGTACTACAGCAACTAGCTCATGTCAAGATCCATTTGGTTTTTGACACTAAAGAGAGCAAGCAGCTCTGAGTAAGATTTATCGTAGAAAGATATGCTCTGCGACTGGATGTCTGGAATTGCTTTATAGTTCTGTGACAAAAATTATTTGGTTCATTTGGGTTTGAATTAAGCATCAGCAGCATCAACAAAACTGTAAACCATAATCAGTTACATTTTAAAAAAAATATTCTTCTCTTCCAATATTCTTGCCGTGAGGTTCTAACATGGTCTTCGGTGAACTTAACCATCAAAGTAAATTTACTACAGCTCCAAATTCTTATGTTATATATTATATATATACATTAGGGATGGGCATAGAGTAATTTTTTTAATCTAGATTAAAATGGCTCATTTGAATTCTGCCAAAGGCATTCAGAATATGTGTGCTACCCAAATAATGACTAAAAGTAAAGCCCTATTCGGACGGGATCAGTTTTACAGGGGGTCGTTAGAGAATGTTTTTTTTTTTCACAAAAGTACTCGGTGATTTTAATCCCATCCCAATCTGCCATGTCTGTGTTTTTCTCCGAATGCGATGTCTGTGGTATTATTTTACACAACGCGTTTCCTTGTGTGTTTTAGCCAACGCAATATGCCGTAGCTGCTCTTACCGCAGGCGCAATTGAAATATTTTGATATATAAAAGAAATAAATATATACAAATAAAGAGCCAGATCATGTGAACTGTTAAGTCTGACTATTGTAATATCAGTATCAGTTAAGATTACTCACGTTCAATACTGCACTCGGTTTTAATTATCAAAATTAAACATGGGTTTACTATAAAATAAAAATCATAATAGTTGAATTAAAGTAAACACACTTTAAATATCCGTGCTAAAATATCAAGGTGAAAGTCATCATAGCTTGCGTAGTATAGACCCAGCTCCCAACACTACTTTGTGAATAGATTAACGGCGATGTTTTTTACTGCGTGATAAGATTCTCACATTAACGCAGCATGTTAACAACGATAACGGCCCACCACTAATATATATATATTTATAAGATAGCACATGATGACATAATATAAGGTGAATTATATCTGGAATCAGGTCACTTAATATTACTCTCCACAACACATTAAACTATATTATTTTCAACATTTTCAAAGAATTCAACAGGTTCAGAAGAGGAACTTAAAGGGTTCACCCAAAAATGAAAATAAGCCCATGTTTTACTCACCCCGAAGGCATCAAGATTTAAGATGAATCTGTGTTTTTATTTTTGTTGGGTTTTTTTTGTCAACAGTCCAAAAGTAGTCAAATAAAGTGCATCCATTACACAACATGCCTCACACAGCTTGGGGGTGAATAAAGGCCTCGTAATTTGACTGAAAACAGCAATATTGTCGAATATTATAACTTAAAATATTTTTTATAATGTAATTTACTTCTGTGATGGCAGAGCAGATTTTTTTGTAGCAGCCATTACTTTTATGTATATTATTTTACAGTTGAAAGTCAACAATCTGCAAGGCAGCAATCAATCATGACATAGCAAGAGTTCCTAAAATAACTAGGCTACTAGATCTTTTGTTGTTTTAATAAAAAATAAAACAATAAAATTAATTAATTAAAAGAGATTTTTAGGACTAATTAGCCATCTTACTCAATGTGACTTAATGGTGTTTGTCTAATCGATGTTCTGTTTCCTTTGGGCCCTAACCTGCATCAATCTGGTCTGACATTGCAAGTATGTCTTCATCACTAACTTACAAACTTAAGAATCAACTAATTATTTCACTACCATATTAGCCACTCTTCCACTTTCTTTTGGTGTCAAGAAACTTGGCACCAATCAGGAAAGTCCAAAAATAGCGAGAGACACAAAAGGCATAAACACATTTTTTTTGTGGATTATCTTATTGCATAGGAATTTGTAGTTTTCTTTTTGATGCAAAATTTATAGGAGGAGAGTACTTACCTACCACGTTAGTACAGTAAAGATAAAAGAGGTTTGTGCCAACAATGATTTATTGACACCTGACATCGATATTATTTTATCAATATTATTTTAACTGTTTTTAGTATGAAAAATCACAATTAAAATGATCATCTAACTAATTTTAATACGAGGAAATAATAAAAAGTATATATCCATCTATATATGCTTGTCCTGTGATTATGTCTTTTTTTATATATTTTTTCTATATATTAAATAGTTTTATTTTATTTGAACCTCTTAATTATAGAGAAAAGGAGAGAGAATTTTTATATTTATAATGTATATTTGAAGACTTCAGGTGCAAAGACCATCAGAAAATTTTCTTTCAAGCGTGCATTTTTTTTCAGGCTCCTATGAAAATTACAGTGCACTGTAAATTATTATTTTCATATATATATATATATATATATTCCTTTCAACAAATTTGTCTGAAAATTCTAATTAGGGTTGTATTTTGTTCTTGCAGTGCATCTCTCCTCTACACTGTTCCAGCAGTGCGGTGGGATGTTTTTAGAAAATGATGCATGTATATACACCACTTGGTTTGCTCTTCAATCAGTTGCCCATCACACTGGAACACCCTCTAAAGGATGTGGCTGTGCTTTTGGGTGCAGTTTGGCTTGAATTAAGCTCAGTGAAGCATGAAAAGAGAGAGGAAAGACGTGCATCGCTGAAAGAGAGAGCTAGAGAGAGAGAGGGAGACTCATAGTTGTTATGCTTCAGCCTGTGGCTGCATGGAAACAGATCTAAACACACCCTGTTCTCTGCTGGCTGTGGGTATGTACAACAATACATTTGTCTGTACACACACACACAAACACATTTTGAGAAGCGTGTACGCGTTTACATGCACACCCACTTTTGAATTACTTTTGAGATGAAGACTTCCATTTTAAATTTGCCTGAAGTGTAGAAGCACTTAAGTGGAAAACTAATCATAAAATCATTGTCTGTGCAGATTGACATCATTATAAAGAGTTCTCAAACTCAAGCGTGCATTATAATGTTTTCCTGTAAGAAAGAGCAAGCTGAAGAATATTAAACATATGATTTATGCTGGCCCAGACTATATGTGCAAATGAGAATTACTTGTGGGTATAAACATTTAGATGCAACTGCAAAGCATTAAAGGAATCGCTTTCTATAGCGCTGCAGTTGATTTTCTTCTGTATTCTACCAAAAACACAGTATTTTACACACTCTCTGACTGAGTAAAAAAGGCCATCCATACCTTTTTACAATTCTACACAAAAATTACCATGATGCATAAAAGGAAAGTATATAAACACAAATAATAAAAAGTAGGAGCCATAGAAGTACCATGAAAAGCAGCCTGTCGTAGCTCCTTCTACATTACATCATACATCCACTTACTGTATTCAAACTGACATTTGACTGATGTCAAATACTGCTATCAAATCAAACACTGACAGATTTCTAGATGGACTGATGCAACATACTCCCTCATCCTGAAAAACCATGAACCAAACAAAAAGTACAAGAAAGCAGCACTAAAATAACATTAATTATATATCGAGTCTTAGTGCAACAAGGACCTTAATATTTGTTATGCTGTGAATAATTGATTTCTGAGATATGTACTATTTTAATTCTTTAGAAATCCATTATAAAAACATATTAATTAAATAATTTTCTTAATAATATTCTGTAATACATATATATATATATATATATATATAACTATTTATTTATAATTAATTCAGTTTGTTTTTCTTTATAATATATTAATAATAATTTAATAAAATAACTGTTACAATCATTAATAATAAATATTCATATATTTTAATTTAAATGCAAATTGAATGCAAATTATGTTATATGTTTTATAATCAAAGTCAATAAAAAGAAAAATTTATTTAATAAAAAAGTATTTCAGTTAGATTTTCTATATATTGCTATTTCTAATTCATCACAATTATTAATAATTGAATGATATTAATACATTTTAGGGATTAAGGACATTTTAAGGATAACTGCTGCAGTTGTCAAACATTATCTTCCTGCATACATAAGTAAAATCACTCCATAACTACATTGCACAGATGCCTGTCAGCATTGCTTTCAGCCAAATGATGAAGGGAAGAGCCACATGTGCAGCAGAAGAGTGCTGTGAATGATCCTAATCCATCAGGAGCAGAGATACGGCAGTGGGATGGAGATGTACATTAAATGAAGGTAAAACGCAGTCAACGCAGTTGTGGATATGATTTATAGTTATTCACCAGCAGACGGTGTGGGAGATGATGATCTACGTATGAAAGATTTATGGTAGGCAGAAAGAAACACATCCAAGATTACTTCTCTCTTCTCAAACTAATGCTGCAAGTCAGAATGATGGTATTTACTGTAAGAGAAGAATGCAAAACAGTGTCAAAATTACCAGTGCAATGCAAGGCAGTTTTATTGAGCCTAGACTTTCTGAATCAGGACACTGTCAATTAAAGAAAAATCATGGCAGATGTTAATTGGTATTAGTCATAATTTAGCTGCATTCTGATTACCGTTGCTTGGCAGCAATCTAACTAAATATACTAAACATTAAAGTTTTTCTCAGTCGCTTTGGTGCATTTCTTACAACAGTACTTACATTTGCACAAGAGTTAATGCATTTCTCAAAACAATTAGTGATTTCTGCACATCATAGTAGCAGTTTCTCATTCCTTCCAACAAATTGCAAATGCTTTTGGACATGCATCAATTGCTTTCATACAACTCTCTGCTGTTTTATAACGTTATCATTTGCTTTTGTCATGTCAGTCAAAATTAACTAAACTTGTGAATGCTGAATAGTAATTCCATATAAAACTAATAGTCCTCATTTCATTGCTTGAGTCATTACATACAAAAATGTTGAACTAGTTTTTAAAATCTCTCAAGCAAATTTTATAAAAACCATTTTCTTTTTTTTTCCTGAAAATGTCTTCTAAATTGACCAATTTCTCTCAGGTGAACCTCATCTTTCACTGATGAGAAGGGGTGTGTGAAGCATTAGTTGCAACCAACGATAAGGCACTTCTCTACAATCACTTCCACAGCCTCGTGGAAGAGGGGTGAGGGTGCAGGGAGGAAGGGGACAAAACAAGGGAAGGGGAAGAAGAGGCAAAGTACATAAGCGGATTCCCAATTAAATCAGGACTGCAATTGTGGATCATGTTGTCAATTACGGTTGTCACAATGGCTGAGATTGGTAGTAGCCAAATGTTGGGGTAACCACTGTAAATTCAAATATTCAAACATTTAGTCGGGAGAACAGGTGTGCATAAATGGACAGTAATTCAGCACGAAACAATCTGCACTGCATTGTGTCATACGTGAAGTCACTTTTTACATCTTACATTTAGACTTACACCTTTACTGCATCACAGATTTAATGTATTGTGAGCCGCTTCGGATTTTATCACTCGATTGAATGGACCGTTATCAGTGGTCATCAGCCCATTCATATGGGTCAGAAGGAGCTTGCTACAACTACTGGTACAACTAAAAATTAAATTAATTTTCTACTGATTAGATTATTTACCCCAACCCCAACCCTAAACCTACCCTTTACTATGATACAAAAACAGTATTATTGTCATACAGCGTGACCAAAAAACAATCGGATGTTATCACTTGATTCATTCAATCAAGTGATAACATCCGAAGCGAGTGGAGCTGTAGTGTTACAGTAGATTTGCCATTTTTACTGTCATTTTACTCTGCACCACATAGGATTGCAAGACAACCTTGCAGAGGTGGAAGAGGGTCCCTTTTTACTCTACACCAAGAAGAAGCCATTTGTGCAATGGTGATTGCAAACAATGCCATAAGGTTGAGAGAGATACAAAGTGCTGTTATAGAGACAGCATCTTTGGGAATTTTGAATCCGTTTCAATCGCTACAATTGACAGTGTGCTCAGGAGAAATTAAATGAGCATGAAACAATTGTACAATGTGCCATTTGAACGGAACAGTGATAGAGTGAAGGAGATCTGTCACCAGTATGTATAGGTAAAACATGTATGTGTTCTATGCATACTCTAATGTTCAGTACTGTAAACTGTTTACTTTGTGTAGTGTCATGAACTACACTTACATTGACAGTTCTATGTATGTGTATTCACAGTGTATACTGTACAATATTTTGTCCAAAATGCATTATGTTGCACAGAAAAAGCTGTAATTTCTCGCTGCCTCTTCTGTAATAAAGCGTGTACTGGAGCTGGTCATCGTGATTTTGGCAAGTAAGACATAATCCTGGATCAACATTACTGTCCAAAAATATAAACTTATACCAATCCTTAACCTTAAACCTACCCCTACCCAAAATGAATGCCTAAAATCAGTGGGAAATGAAAGCTGATTTACAAGGGTGTAGAAGCACCTAACTATGATTATAAGCCTAAAACCGATATTTCCAGAAAAGTTATTCCTCAATTCTGATTGGTTGACTAGAATATTGTTCCAGGATCAACAAGGATGTTGATTCGGGAACATCTTGTACTTGGTGAAATCACGCTCACCACTTGAGCTGGAGGCCAGAGAACTACTGCACACATTCATATACCTTGATTAGGGGGGGTTCAATCTGGCAAAAGGTAGAAGACGTGGAAGGAATCGCATTGGACAGAGAGCAACCATTGATGTCCCAGGCCAACGAGGAGGAAATATTACTATGTGTGTGCAACGTTGTCTGTCTGCTCTTGTCTGTCTGTTTTGGTTTAGTTTTGTTTTCTCACATGTCTTGCACTTATGTGGAGTTCCTGTCCTGTCTTGTGATTATCAGTTGATTTTGATCCCAGTCATGTCTTACAGGTGTCCCCAATATCCCAATTTTTGCTAACTTTTTTTAGACACTCTTTACAGGGACATAATCCCTGAGTTTGAGAGGAGTCTAACTGGAGACTATCTGAATAAGCATGTAGTTGTTTGGGATAATGTGCGTTTTCACCACTCAGATGTTGTCAGACAGTGGTTTGCAACACACAATAGGATGCTGGTGGAATATCTCCCTCCCTACTCACCATTCCTAAATCCAATAGAGGATTTTTTTCTCTTCCTGCAGATGGAAGGTATACAGTATGACCAGAATCAACATACCCAAATAGCCCCGCTAGTGCCCATGGATGCAGCATGTGATGACATCACAGCAGGGTCCTGCAGAGAGTGGATTCGCCACTCGAGGAGATACTTTCCTCGCTGCATTGCAAGAGATGATATTCACTGTGATGTAGATGAAGCTATGTGGCCAGACAGAGAGGAACGTCTGGATGTGCATAAATGATTTACAGACCTATGTATGTTGTAGGTTGAGTTCTAATATGTACTGCAATATTGTTTACAGTTGTGCACAGCTCTACCCAAAGGGAGTTTATGTTTGTTGTAAATAAGGGTGTATTTATTTGTTTGCACAATGCTTTGAATAAATTACAATTGCAAAGAGAATATGCCGTAAAAATGAGAATGTCTAACTTTAATGTAGGTTTCAAATGGCTGTGCAAATAGTAGGCTATATAGTGCTGCCTTGAGCATTTTCAGGAAGTCTCATCTAAAGATTTTTTTGCATTGGGTTAAATTTACACAGTAAACTGTCATAATGAAAACATGACAAAGCCATTTGACTATCTTGTTCATAAACATGGTATCAGGACTTTTCATCTTTATGACACTTTAATTGATACTTGATACAGTATTGGTACTGAATACTGCTTTTGAGGAATGAGCTATCCATTTTGAGCAAGTGACATGCTTTTGCAGGTTATCAACTAGGTTTTGCAGTTGTTTTGAGAAATGCATTAACTGTTGTATAAATGTAAATAGTGTTGTGTGAAATGCACCAAAGTGACTGAAAAAACTGTAAATAAACAACTGACTACATTAAATAGCAATGCAAAATTAACTTGTTATGCCCTTGATTTAGAATTAAAAAAAAACAATTAACTAGCCTACAATGTGCATCAGGCATATTATATGTGGAGTTGTGTAAAATATGTGTATTAAATCATTAAATCATTATGCTACCGGTGTGCATGGTGGAATTTTGGCCCTGTTTATTTTTAAAATACTTTTTTTTCTTTTTTAATTTACTGGGCAGCCAAGACCAAATGCTATAAGATATACCATACACTGGGTCAAGACACCAGCTCACTGTGATGTTACATACATTTCAGGTTAATTCAGGCCTACTCAAAACCTTGTGAGACTAGCCTCACTATCCATTTCTGCAGCATGGAGAGTGGAGGAAGAGCTTTACTGGGAATAATTTGGAGGAAGAAAATGTGTCTAATTTTGTTGAGTAATGCTGAGTAAAGCCAATGGTGAACAATGAAGCACCGTTCTTCATCTTCAATAAGCGCTGGACTTGTGTAGGAAGCCAATAAAAGAGTGAAACAATTGAGTCGCTGTAGATTGAGGGGAAACAAAAGCGCAATATTGCTATTCGACAACAGTCCCTTCCCCTCTGGGAGACGTGGGACACGATGCGGACGGTCAAGCAGCTCCAAACTTCATCTATCATACTTAAGAAAAAAAGCCAGCCGCCTATGTCTGTTCAGCAACATGCAGGGATATTCGGAGTTTACAGAGACACTCCAAAATGACACAAAGGACCAGAGCTGTCACCAGTACAACAATCTTTCTGATGGAGAGCTGCATGTGTGTGGCAACCTGGTTTTCATTAGAAGGACACACTGTTGTTTAAGTGTAATTGTCGGTTGGGGACGCTTTTCGTGAACAGAGACCTCAGGTGACGCTGCATTAATAAATGATGGTGGAAAGTGAAAGTGCACTCCGAGGATCAGAGTTCACAGGCACTCGCAGAAGTTTGTGAGTGGGTCTTCTCCGCTAAAACACAACAAACCTGACGTTTTTTCGCTATTTCTGGAGGCAGTAAAAGTCACTCACCTCTGCGGCACGCGCTAAAGTGGACTCTCGTCAGAATTGCACTTACACCCACTCTAAAATGTATTCAAAATTAGTTTAGTTCGTAAGGTAATTAACTCGCCTGAATAGATGCACAGGCAGCACTGAGAAATTATGCATAATTATAGGTTATGTGTCAAAATTTTACTTAATTAAAGTCCTGGCCAAACAGTTCGGCCTACTTAAGTAAAAGCAAAAAAACAGGTTGCATTTAAAAGTAAACAGTTGGACTTTTTCCCTAAAATGACTATGCAACCAGAAAAGCTTTCAGTTTTAATGAACAGATTTTGTAAGGCAACTTTTCTCTTGATTTATCAATACTGAAATCTATCTCCTGAAATTGCAATCACATCAGACTCAAATTATATGCATTACCACTGTTGTTGTAATTTTGTCTGCATCTGAAAAAAACATTGAAACTATCTGCAGAAGTTAATATATAGAAATAGATATGCTAGAAAACCGCATTCTTTTAAAGACATGTATTTATTACATGTGTGGAGTAAGAACATGTGGACACATGAAGGTTTACCAACACAATCTCATGAACAATTCACACATATTTTACAATAAGCCAAATTCCTGTTAATTCGTACAAATTCGATTGACTTCCCTCGTACGATTTTGTATGATTTGTCTAAACCCAAGTGATGGGTAGGTTTATTTAAAGGTTTTATTTAAAGGAGAATCTCTTAGCTCTGATAGGATAATAATGGGATAACAGGATTAGGGAGCGAGGCGTCAGCTGCGTCATTGAATGAATCTTCATCAGATGAGTGACAAAAACAGCAATTCACTTCAATGTCTAACTTTTATCCTAATTACATCCATAAGTATCTTGGTAAGATTTAGAGTAACTCAATTTTTAAGAACGATGAAATTTTTAGAGACACTATGACATATCCCTACCAAGATCCAGCCGCTAAATTGTCCTTAGCAATAATTTTTATCAAACAATTAAATGTCGGTTGTCTGTCTACTCTCCACCAATGCCAAAATCAAACCATCACCATTGGTGTTTAGCTCATGCTCAGGTTATGTTCATATTTTGTTTTATGACATAAAATACATCAGTAATACCCTTTTTTAATGATTAATTCCCATATTAAATCACTTTATTTATTTAGTGCTTTTAACAATGCAGATTGTCAAAGCACTGAACATTATCTAACTGGGGAATAGAGTGTCAGTAATGTATAATGACAAGATTAAACACTCAAACAACATTAAACACTCAAACAACACTTATTTTACATCAGATCTATGTAATAAAACCAATAACAATTACTAGAAATGATACGATATGTACCATATATTCTAAGCTTATATATTACGCTTTTTTATTATAGTATTGTAACGATTCCTTAGAGTCGTGTTGATCCATATTGTAGCTTTATTTGAGCGAGGTCAGACAGGCAGAGGTCGAAAACACAGGCAGACAGGAATTTCAGGGAATAAACAATAATCGTAGTCGGTTGGCAGGCAAAGATTTAGGGCAGGCAGCAAGAATCAAAGTCTAGAAAACAGTTCAATATAAACACAGATAATTATCCATAATAACTCTCGGAGATGATATGCCGTGGCAAATTAAAACTTCGCGTTGAACCTCAGAAAAGTCAGTTGCTGCGTCCGAAATTGCTTACTTCCCTACTATATAGTACGCGAAAAATTGCATGCGAGGCGAGTAGTATGTCCGAATTCATATAGCATTCGAAATTCAGTAGGCAAGAAGTACCCGTATGACCTACTACTTCCAGCCGAATTCTGTAGTAAGCATACCATGGACACTTTCCTATCCCATAAGGCTCCAGGAGAAGAGGCGTCATATAAAAAAAAAGGGGGAAAGTGGAGACGCGGCTCATTTTAAGTGTAAGCACCTCCGGAAAAAAAACGTTGTTTGTTGTGATTAAATTACACTTGTTTAACACAGTCTTATTATATGGATGACTTATTGAAAGTTTAAATTTCCGTGCTGTTGTGACGACGCGTGACACATGACAACATCAATATGGTGGATGTAGTACGTCCAAATTCTATTCATACTACTAACATTCATACTATATAGAACGTACTGTTTTATGGTCGAGGAGTGTGTTCAATTTTAAAAGAAGTACCTACTTAAGCAGTATGCGATTTCAGACGCAGCACTGGTGTCTTACCTCAGACCCGCCCTGAGTGAGCTGTCATCAGACCGAGACGCAGAGACAAGCATGACTCCTAAGAGATTGAGGTGTTTTTTTTAAAGAAGTCTCTTTTGCTCAACAAGCCTTTTATGTATTTGATTACAGTAATATTAGGAAAACTTTTTTATATTTAAAATAACTGCTTTCCATTTTAATATATTTTATTCTATTGACTAATCTTCAGTGCCAGCAGGTGGAACTGTCTTAAAAAGCGATAGGTCTGGAAGTGCAGGTCTGAGCGTGCAGGTCTGAGTGTGCAGGTCTGAGAGCGTGCAGGTCTGAGCATGCAGGTCTGAAGGGGGTCGCACACCGGACTCGCAGAGCAGAGCCGCGCCGCGTCGGGCCATATCTTTAAAATTCGAACACATTGTTTTCTATTGGTGTACGCACACCGGCGGCGCAATTCAGCGTCTGTCCGCGGCGCCCAGCTACGACTCAAGAGGCTGTTCAAATTCCTGCCGCGCCACAGAGCGCTGCCTGCATTGTTATATATTAAATAACATCATATTTGTTTCAAATCGTTGTTAATTATACCAAGATACCACTGCTGCA
>JAUCMT010000105.1:1215850-1226539 GCA_032357475.1 Enteromius thamalakanensis
TTGCAAATGCTTTTGGACATGCATCAATTGCTTTCATACAACTCTCTGCTGTTTTATAACATTATCATTTGCTTATGTTAAATGCTGAATAGGCATTTTTCTATATAAAACTAATAATCCTCATATCATTGCTTGAGTCATTGCATACAAATTTTTACAATTTTTCCTGAAAATGTCTTCTAAATTCGAGAATCGTTTGCACAATGCTTTGAATACAGTAAATTAGAATTGCAAAAAGCATATGCAGTAAAAATGTAAAACATAACTATTCAGTGTCTTGTATACCTCACTACATACAGTAGTGTCTAACTTTACTGTAGTTTTCAAATGGCTGTGCAAATAGTATATTGTGCTGCCTTGAGCATTTTCTGGATGCGGCACCAAAATCTTACTTTTTGTGCATTGTAATAAATGTACTGTCATAATGTAAACATGACAAAGCCATTTTGTCTTGTTCATAAACAGAGGTGTCAGGACTTTTCATCTTGATGACACTGATACTTTCATTGACATGAATACTTGCTTTTGAGGAATGAGCTATCCATTTTGAGCAAGTGACACACTTAATATACAGATAAACAAATATATTTTAATACATCTTATTTACAACCAAAATGACATAATTATGACTTAAGCAGAAACTTCCCATGAGGAACTGAAATCAGCAACAATCTGTCACTCGCCGGCAAGAAAGATAATGATGCATTCCCTTCAAAGCTGTATGAAAGGTAGTCCCCAAGTTGTTATGCAGGCAAGATCAAAAAAAACTTTTATTGTCTTATGATGGACATGCATTTTTACCGTATTTGTTGTACGACTCCCAAACGATTTGCTCCATTTTTTATCCAGGCCCCTCCTGACGCTAATCTGCGGTGAATGGTCCGATTGGTCGATTTCATTTCCATTTCAATAATAATAATAAACAGTAATAAAAGCAGAGGGCAGTGCTGCTTTGTTTATATCATTACCAAGGAAACGGCTATTTCAATGCTCCGAAAGCAACACCTGGACAAAAATCGACTGATGGTCAAGTTATCCAATGTCTGCACGTGCAACAAGTGGGTGGGCAATATGATAATGTTTCAACTTCTTGGGATTCATTTTAAAAATTGAACTTTTTCAGTTAATCATATTATATATGATTCAGAATCAGCTCTTACTTTTGGGAGAAAATAACTTAATGCACGGCACACTTTCAGATTTAAATTTTTACTTGTGTTACACGCATAAAACCAACCAGGGCCACTTTAAAACCAGCCAAACAAATATTTTAGAATAGATAATCTACAACTTTTCCCTCAATAATTTCTTAATTTGCTTATTGGTACTTGTTAGGTTTAGGTAATGGGTAAGATTAGGGATGTAAGGCATTAATGTGCGCTTATTAGTGTATTATTATTTATGTGACACTGAAGACTGGAGAAATGTTGCTGAAAATACAGCTTTGCATCTCATTAATAAATTATATTTTCAAATATATTAATATAGAGAATAGCTTTTTAGAATTGTAATAATATTTCAGTTTTTACTATATTTTTTTATCAAATAAAATAAGCCTTGGTAAGCATAAAAGACTTCCTTCAAAAGCATAAAACGTGAACAGTAGTGTACAGTATCTTATTTCCTCTTGGAATTATATAGATGTATAACGGTCAGCAAAGATCTTTTACCATGTTTTACACACTTCCCTGTTTTATTTCTTCTGTGTTTCCAAGTTGAATGAATCGAAGAAGAAGCTTCTTTAAAATTTGAACTGTTTTGATTAAGCTACTTATAATAGTTCAACTTTATATAGCTGCTGTCGAACCCTTATACATTAGGAATGGCATTAATCATAATTTTTTTTATGGAATTTAAATAAGATTTTTTAAGATGCTAAATCAAATGCTGAGTAGTAAAGAAAGACATTTATGATAAATGTGAGAAGAAAGGTGTCCAGGACGCACTGCAGCATGAACTCAGACGCACTGCAGGAGAAAGTCTGAAAGTCATAAAAGGAGACAAAACTCTAACGGACTTGCGATGGAAATTAATCTGTGTGTGTACTGAAGTAGTAAAGTAACTGTGTGTGAAGGGTACCCAAGTGTCACAGGACTGCTGCAATCTGCAGATCCTGCCACAGCCATCAGATCCAGGTTCTCCACCCTCAGATGGTGCTATCTCATAAATTCATTGATTAATAAGAGCTGTGATCTTGCTGTTTCTCTTGAACTGACCTGCCTTTTTTCCGACCCACTACCCACTTTTTTTAGAGTCGGATCTGATCTGAGCCTTCCGGGAGGACAGAGACGGGGGGGGGCCCCACAATGTTCTGTCTCCAGGCCATCTTGGGTTTGATTTGATGCAATACCAGGCTCAGGTCAAGCGTCCTCAGAAATACAGCTGCTCATGTTTCAGGCTGGATGAGCAAATTGCAGGTAGCCTTCTCTTGAGCCGCCGGAGGTCCCGGGGGGGTGCAGATAGTTTACAGAGAAAATGCCTCCATGAGCATTACCAAACCTTGCTTAGAATACACGAATAGAGCAATACGGCTGATTTCAAAGGCTTTGGAGGTTGCGTGAGCATCTTTGACTTTGATTTGACCTCTGCATGCTGCAGTGCTTGGAAATAAAACATTTAAAGCTCAATCATAAAATCAGTCTTTAGACTCTGTAAAAGATTTAAGACTGTTTAGATTTTACTGTTGTGAAATGGAATCAGAGCTGCAATACCAAGGCTGAATGTATGCAGTATAAAAACAACACACACCTGGGTTACGCAGTACTGAGGATGCATATTAAAAATAATAATGTTAAAATTAAAACTGTAAATTAAACAAACAGAAATAAATAAAAATGACAAAGGCACATTAGAGAATTACTAAAAATACCTGAAATACAAAATTAAAATAAACCCAGAAAAAAAAAAAAAGCTAATTCAGAATATATACGAGTGTATACTATGCCACTGTAGTTTATATATAAGTACTGTATAATTTAAATAACAATAATAATAAATATTATAATTATTGTATAATTATTGTTATTATTGTTATTATTATGATCAATAAAACCAAAATAATAATGCTAAAATATTTTCTGTAATTGAACGTTAGGAATTTATTAAAATAAAATATAGAAATAATAAAAATAGTTGGAAAAAGTATAAATGTTGCCTTGACAACCTGAGCACTAAAAAGACTACTACTAAAACACAACTGAACTAAAAATATCAAAAATTAATACCAATTATAAAGCAAATAAATGTGTATTTAGATAGAACAACAGAACAATTGTCAGGCCAGGACTGCACTGGGATCAGTGCAGTCAACTACATACTAACTCAAGTCAGTCACAGAGGCTAACGAGCTAATCACCGCCAGCTGGATGTCATTTGGTGAGCAGATAAAAGCCCAGCTCACCAGCATGACAGTGGCGGTGATTGAGGTAACATCACCGAGGTAACTCCCTTCATGTTTACCTTATGCCTCATGTTCAACGTTACCATTGTCTTTACCTGAACTTTACTGACCATTGTAAAAAAGACTTTGTTCTCAAGCTGTCTTCCAGAACTACGATCTCCTAGGATCTGCCAAAAGGAAGCTCAACTCACCTGAATGCACTTACCTGCTTGAGCACTTACCCGCACCACGAAAACCACTCGAACCACCACAGTTCACTGGAGTTTCACGTGAGTCTGAAAATACCTACCTGTGTTTACTCACCATCGTACTTACCTGTCTTCACAGGCCACCGTGCTGAAAACTCCAAGTTCACCGAATCCATCTGCAAAGGAATGAGACAGGACATTATCCATTGACATTATCCATCCACTTCCACTATACATCTCGTATGATGTATCATACTCACCAACGGACCTCCAAGACATCTGTGAACTGTGTGTGCTCCATCACCGCTGAACACTGTTCAGCTTTTCCCTTCCCCAAAGACTAAAGCATTCAATAAAACACTTAAAACTTCCCTTCACGTCTCCTCTGTGCTCTGAGCGTTACAGTTGAAAAAAAAAAAAAACAGCATATGCTGGTTATTTATGTTTTGAAGCATGACAGCTCGTTTAAGCTGGTCTTGAATGTGCCTTATCACATGACCGGCTTTTTTTCAACAGTGTTGACAAAATGCCTTCCTTTTTTGTTTTGCTTTGTTTGTTTGTTTTGCAAAATATATTTTAATCTCTTACCATATCTGCTTACCACCGAACATCACTAAAAGACACAGCAACAAGAAAGTCAGTATATTTGGTTACAAAATGGTATGTACATAGCAAGAGAGCAGGAGAACACATGCTTTGCATAAATAATAAAAAATAATTATTTGGGAAAACACTAAAAATGGAAAACATTCATCCTTTTATTGGTTATAAGTGATTGTTTGTTTGGTTTTGGCTGCTGCTGTAAGGGCTCTTAAAATGACTGAAATCATTTGGTGCAGTGATTTAGAAGTCTAACAACGTGCAAGCTAAGGGGTACACAGGGGTCCCCCCAGGTGGAACGGTCTTTTGCGATGCAAAAGGTTTGGTTGCTCTCCTCCCGGGCCTGTAGGTACTCTGCGATGGTGCTCCAAGAGTGCCATATGTGGCTGTGTCTGGCAGACATGTTGGACAGACAGAGTTGGACAAGACCGGCCTCTTCGGTGACACGGTGGAGACTTTCACCCACCATCCATCAAATCTTGCCGCTGCGACCAGTTGCTGCCTACACCAGGGCGCCGCCGGTCCAGATGGTGTTACTAGTTTGGTTCTTAATGGCCTGGATCAGGATCTGACCGTCTCGTTGGCCCCTCCGGACCGTCCGGCATGGATATGCGAATCAGTTCAGCTGCATCCGCTTTACGTCAGAGAACACTGCGGATGCCCCTGTCTTACGTGCAGAGATTGCTACCCTCCTAGCGAAGGGAGTGACAGAGCCGGCCCCTCCAGCTGATATGAGGACGGTGTTTTACCCTTACTTCATAGTACCCAAGAAAGGTGGTGGGTTACAGCCGAACCTGGATCTGCAAGTTTTGAACCGAGCACTTCACAGACTCCCGTTAAAGTTGTTGACAGAAATAAATTTTCGAGTGCATCCGTCCCCAGGATTGGTTTGCAGCAATAGACCTGAAGGATGCGTACTTTCATGTTTCAATCTTTCCTTGAGCGGAGGAAGGCCATTCTTGAGGTTTGCGTTCTAAGGCCAAGCATATCAGTACAACGTCCTACCTTTTGGGCTCTCCCTGTCGCCCTGTGTATTTACAACAGAGGCGGAGGCTGCCCTGACTCCGCTCAAGGAGCAAGGGCTCCACGATCGAGTCCCGAGGTGGGCATGGCGACGCGGCACCTTCCTGGTTCAGATAAAGCTGGCATGGCGCCAAACCTTTTCCCTGTGGTCAGACCTCTCTTTTCTCCAGGCAGGAGTGCCCCAGAGCAGGTCTACAGACATGCTGTTGTGTTCACAGATGCCTCCCCCACCGGGTGAGGGGCCACGTACAATGGGCATGCAATGTCAGGGGTTTGGATGGAACCTTGGACGGAGCTGCTGGCAGTACGCCTAGCCCTGGGTAATCACAAGAAGTGCCTAAAGGGGCAGATACGTACTAGTCCGTACGGACAACACAGCGACCATACATCAACCATCAAGGTGTTCTACGCTCCAGTCGCAGTGAGCCAGTGAGCCTTCTAGCACAGTTCTAGTGCAATGTCAGGGAGGACAAGGAGCAGGTCCTGCTGGTAGCCCTCTATTGTCCCACTAGGACCTGGTTGCCTGAACTCATGCTCCTTGTGACAGACCCTTCTTGGCTGAATCCTCTGAGGAAGGATCTACTGATTCAGAGAGGGGGCATCTAATGGCATGTCTGATCCCTGGACAGGACGCAGAGGTTTTAGGTGACCTACCCCAAGCGGTAGTTGACATTATTTCTTCTGTGAGAGCACCTTCAACAAGAGCTGCCTACGCACTAAAATGGAACCTGTACGTCCAGTGGTGTTCTTCTCAACGAGAAGACCACCGGAGATGCCTGATCACAGTTGTGCTTTTGTTCTTGCAGAAAGGGTTGGAGTGAAGGCTGTCTCCCTCCACCCTCAAAGGCTATGTGGCTGCCATTGCTGCAAACCCCGACCCCGTGGACGGTAGGTCTGTTGGTAAGCATGACCAGGTCATCAGGTTCCTTAGGGGGGGCAGATGGTTAAATCCTCCATGGCCCCCTACAGTACTCTCTTGGGACCAGTCTCTCATGCTAAGAGCACTACAACACCATTTGAGCCTTTGCCATGGATCTGTACTGCCGCTAAGGGGCCGTGTCATCGGCTCGGCTCCTCAGCAAAGAACTAATGAGGGCTTCATCTGCTGCCTATTTTCATACATGCAGAGTAGATTGGTCATCTCGAAGCAGGTTCCTGTTAATCGGTCACCATTCAGGGAACAAGGGTTACATATGTAACTGAGACGTTCTGTTGATTAGGTCCTTGTGTATTTAGTTCATGTCTGTTTAAGTTTTCCCTGTCCATGATTAATGTTTTAATGTCCTATTGTGCATGCTATGTTCTATGTATCTCCAGCATTTAGTATTTAGTATCTGTTTTTCTAAGTTTTGGTTTTTCCCTTATAATGATTTATTAATTTGTCTTGTAGACAAATTTGCGAACTAATACTGTTTTGTTTCCTATTTAGACTCTAGGTTTAACAATCTGGAATTACCTTTTACTTTTTGAATGGGTTATTTAAATCAACTGATCAATTAGCATAAACTTTTTCCAAAAAACAAATATTCACATTCCAAATACAAAAGAAAAATTCAGCCCAGCCTATTTTTAAGGGCCTTACTAATTTACAAAATAACCAGTAATAAAATGGAATCAATTCACCATTCAAATTTGTGTGTCTGTTTCAGTGAAATGCTCTAGAATTTGAAAGAACATCTTTTCGATTTGAAAACAGACAACCGTCCGTGTCCTGTATAGTGTGTGCAATCATGAAATACAACAGTTCAGGCCTACCGTCCTGACAAACACAGCAATGAGCAGCAACACAAATGCTTAGCGAGTTCACATGAATTCACTCCGTTTTCCAGCAAATTTCTTTTCTTCCGTCTGAGAAAAACTTGAGCAATGAATCCTTCACGTTTCTTTAAGCATGTGAAGTGTCCAAGACTGGATGGGTGGCTCGCCATCTTGATTCATGTGATGATAAACTCCATGTCATCGTCATTTTCACATTAAAAATGATGGAATCTCCATCCTTTATAACACTCACATTCAAATAAGATAAAAGGTTTACCAAACTGTAATTTAACTCAAAAGTTTCTCGTTTATCTCTACCGATCTGTCCGTGCTCGCTCAACTCCTTTCCCTTTCGTCTCGATCCCTCCATCACTCCCGCTGCCCTCGATGACTTCACCTGATTGGTTAGTACATTCCTCATGCTTTCTTAAAATGCGCACATAAGACGGAGAGGGAGTGAGAGAGACCGTGCTTGCATGTGAACTGTGTGTGTGCGGCTGTTCATAGCACGTGCTAGACAGAGAGCATCCTGATTGGTTTACTAAGTAAAATAAGCCAATCAGCTTTCAGTGTGGGCGGGCTTTTATTTCTTTTCTCGGGGAGTGAAGTTATCATTTCAGTGCAGCAGCCTACGAGATCGTCGTGGCACAGACTGCAAACAGCATAACAAACATTGCAATAGTTTTAAAAAAAAAAAATCTGCATTTTCATTACACCAGAGAAAAACTTTGAAAATAACCATAACGCAGACTCCATGCTACAGTAATGATAGAAGCAAAGTCTTCCACTGCTTTTTTATCCCATGGACTGGAGCTTCATCTATTAAATGATAAGAAAGTCATTTTGAAACTGATGGAATGTTCAATTATCCAATTGCTTGCTTTTATCTGAACCCTAGCTGAAGGTCTTAAAGGGTCAAGTCTTGTTTTATTCTACAGCTGGTGTCTGTTGAGCGGTGTCAGTGACACAAAGCCCTTCTTACTCTTGTAATCTACTTTCTATCTAATAGACCTGTGTGTTGGCTAATGACCTTAGGGCAAGTAAATTTAAAAGCACACTTGTACAGAACAACAGGTCTGTAAAACAGCTGCAGACTGTGGCCTATATTAACAGCCTGAAATGGATTAAGTGTTCATTTTATATTACAAATGGATTCTGGGGTTTCATTAACAGCAGGTTATCACAAAACCAAAGTCTTAAAAATCAATATCAAGATCAATAAAATACACAAGCCTTGATCCCAGTTTTGTTACCAATTTATGGTATGGCGTAAATAAAATTAGTAATTTTTTCAATAATATACAGCATTAAATTAATAAAATCATATTATATTATATATTGTTGCAGACAAAATTGGCTTTAGGGTAAATTACAAGAGCATCCATGACGAAGAAATTTGATTTAGCCTCATAGGTTTGCATACCCTTTACTTAATATGCAAGTATGCTAATCATTTTAACAAAATAAGAGAGCTCATGAATATTGTGTGTTATTTTTTTATTTAGTACTGTCCTGAATAAGCTATTTTACACCATAAATGTTTAAATAAAAGTAATAGCTGAATTTATCTTGTGAGAATCTTAATATTTTATGCCGTTTCCTGATCCATGACTATTTTTCTGTTTTGTGATAGTTGTTCATGAGCCCTGTGTTGGTCCGGAGCAGCTCAACTGCCTGCTGTTCTTCAGAAAAATCCACCAGCTCCTGCACATTCTTTGGTTTTCAAGCATAAGATTTTGAGATCCATCTTTTTTTGGAAATAGCATTCACTTGTCATCAAACAATAAAATGATCTGATATTTCCAGAGACATATTGACCTTGACACATGAAAATGAGGGTCTGAAGAGGAATCATTTTAAATTAAAAACAAGTTTTTGAGGCTCGCTGTCAAGTTAAAAAAGAGTTCAGCTTTTAAAAGAGCACTCAAGTGTGAGTATTTGACAGCTGTGCACACCTGAGTTGCTACAGGTTGCATGGACACATGTGTGCAGTAAATGCATGTGAGTGTTTGAAAGCAGCAGCCAGTCAGTCAAACAGGCCTACTAAACTGAGCCCAGAATTACAAATGAACTCAATACTACCAATACTGTGCTTCTGACACCTCTAAAACCTCTTGTGAAAAAGCAGCATCTAAAGCTTTCATGCCAATCAGGAAGAAGCAGTGTTTAATCTTGGCCTCCGTGTGAAGAAAGCACACTGGAATAGAATCGGCAGCCAGCATCAGCCTTGATCATGTATCGCATTAGCATGCACCGAGGTGGATCAATACGCTCCTCTTCCTCTTCTGCATGTTGATACCTTTGTTTAGCACTTGTCTGATCTAAATCAGTGCTCATTTATTTGTCGTCTAGGCTCTGCCAACACAAACCGATTTCACCTCATCTCGACAGGGATAGGTGGAATCGATCATACAAGCTTTCATCTTCTTTCAGCTGGCAGGTGAGAATCAACATGAGAATGGTAAAAGGAAGGGCTCTAAAGCTGCTAATTATTTTGTGCTCGTTCAAAGAACCTCTTGAATGAACCGTGATAAAGCCAGACATCCGGTCAGGGGTCCTCAATGGGTCGTGGTGTCTTGTCATTGGTTGATATATCGTATTGAAAATTTCTGCTGACTGTTCTCAGCTTCAGGGGGGTGCTTTGTGATGCACCCTGAGAATCGTTGCAGAAAGTCTTTGCGAAGGTCATAAGCGATACCTTGCAATGCAACGAGGGACTGGATCGAAGCCGCAGATGACCTGAATGATAATGATGCCACTGTCACTGATGTTTGAACACTGCACTTTCACCTGACACAGCTATTAATGAAGAGTCTTTCCCCACCTGTTAGTCACTTTAGATAAAAGCGTCTGCTAAATAAATAAATGTAAATGTAACTACATAGTAATTAAGGCACCTAATATAAAGTGTATAAATATATATATATACATTAGTGGTGGTGTAACATTATTGTCTGTTTAGTTCTTTTCTTAGTTTTGTTTTCTTGTCTTCCTGTTTTGGTTTCAGTTTAGTTTCAGTTCATGTCTTCCTGTTTGCCTTTATTTGGTCCTTCCTGTGTCAATATGTGATTATTAGTTGATTTTCTTTCCAACTGTGTTTCCCCATCTGTGTCGTGTATAGTGAATAGTCTTATGTTTATAAAACCCATGTCTTTTAAGTTCAGTCCGTCAACGCATGTGTTCATTTCTGTTTTGTGACGATCTTTGGATTTATAATAAAAAGGAATTACTTGTTTATCTCCGGCGCTCTCTATCAACCACACCAGACATTACAGGTGGCCCGTTATTGGCGTTAATGATAAAGATAATTTAAAAAATATTGCCATTAATCTATTCACAAAGTTTCACCTTGATATTTTAGCATGGATGTATACCTAGCCGAATTGCACTGTAGCCCTATTCGGACAGGACTAGTTTGCATTACTACTGTGATTTTCATGTACCATTTTGGACGCGACTAACACCTCTGTGTTTATTACAGAGGTGAGAGGTTGTGTTTTGTACATCTGGGCGTCACAGAGATCACGCGCTCTGTATGGGTGCATTGCTACAGTCTTTCAGATTGATTACAATTAGTATAATCACAAATACCTTGGTGAAGCTTAAGTTTAATTTTAATTAAAATAATTAAAACGTATGTAACCGAGTGCAGAAATGAACGTGAGTATTCTTACCTGATAATGATATTACAGTCTTAGCGGTTTACGTGATCTGGCTCTT
>JAUCMT010000105.1:1252894-1273872 GCA_032357475.1 Enteromius thamalakanensis
CCTAAATAATACGTCTTGCAGATGTAAATGCAGACGTCAAATAGATGTCTCCTAGATGTACGTGTGCTATCTGGGTACAGATACTTGAAAAATGTACTTAAGTACAGTAACTAATTACAACTAATTCGTTACTGCCCACCACTGTTTAAAAGCAACTTGTGATGGGCTTTGGTTTATCATGTGACTTTTTCATCATTTTCTTCCAGCAACCACAGCTGCAATTCCTTTAGATTTTTAGTTTTTACAGTGTACGTTTCTGAATCTTGAATCATTTCAGTTATTTTGCCATTTATGGAGGGTCAGGTGGCTCTCCAATTTTATCAAAAATATATTAATTTCACAAGGGTCATAATTAATGACAATTAATTACCCGCAACCCCGCCCCAATACAGTTAAACTGCACATTTTAGAGTGGCCTTTTATTGTGGCCGGTCTAAGGCACACCTGTGTAAGTCGTGCTGTCTAATCACACCTGTGAGGTGGATAGATTTTCTAACACAGATTTAGACAGATTTGTGAACAGTATTTGAGAGAAATTCCACAAAAAGCCTTTTGTGTACATAGAAAAAAAGTCTTAGATCTTCTTATGAAAAATGGGGGAAAACACAAAAGTGTTGCATTTATAATTTTGTTCAGTGGTGATAGATAGACCAAAGAATAGAACAACTGATAGAATGAACGAACCATAGATAGATAGCTGTTGATAGATTTAAAATATAGCAATACCAATAATTTTTTTCCAAAAAACACCTGACAAAAACCATAGCTTTAGAGAACTACCAAAAATGAGGTCTGAGCAAAGTTTCAGCGGTGCACTGGAAGAGAAACACTGCCTTACAAGAGCTTGTTAATCATGCCGGATTGAAGCTCAGCCTGACTAGTCTTGCCACTGATAGGCCCTGATGAAATGCCGTTATAATTAAAACCACTCATGTGTTCAAAATAAATGTCGGCCCATGTCCCTTGCCAGGGCCCCGACACCACTGGGAGACGCTGGCAATTACAGTCAATATTTCTCATTTCCGCTAAGCTGTAGTGGAGGAATAGTCTCCTCTATGACTCCTAATGCACTGCCGGCAGAATGAAATTCATTTGTTAAGACATAAACAGTAGCATCACTGTTTTTGGCAATGTATCGACACTTAAAATCTGATACAGAGGATAAAATGCATCACAGACTACCAAGGAGTTCAATACCAGCCTAGGAACCGCCAACGAGATCAATGAAAGTGCTAACAAATAGCTTTCTTCAGGTAGACGTCTTTGGTCTATTACCAACTCAACAAGCTAATTCATATTCATGAGCCAAACTTGCGGATTGTACATTCTGTCCTGCCCACACAGTTAGAAAAGGCTGCGCTGACGGGTTCATAAACATGCTTCCCTTTAAAATTCAGATAAACAAGATGCTGAATCAGGGCAGACATAAAAATCCCCCGCGACACGCGTTGACTCTGTGATCGTCTAATTAGGCCTTAATACATGATGAGGAGAGGTGCTAATAACAGCACTCTTATGCATATTCTGCGCTTTGGCTCACCATCCTTGGCCTCGGGAGTCTCTGCGGAGGATGTTCTGTGAGGACAGAGGGAATGTAGGTGAATTATGAAATCCTTTGCCTTTCATGTGTTTATTTAATATTAATTGCGGAGGTTTTTATTCGTTTTCTCAATGGATACGGCACAGTTAATAAAACAAGAGTCCAGACAGGCACAATGAAGAAGAAAGAGAGAGAGAGAGAGAGACTCTATCTAATGATTCTCTGAGTCGTGGTGGATGGCTCTTGTGCAGAATCCAGGTCAAAGCTGCAGAGTTCCCTGCCTGGCACACAGAAAAGTGGGGCAAACTCAAACTTTCCCTCCTTTTTTTTCCAGTGAGTAAGCAGTATGACACACTCCCTCACAGAAAACATCACCAGCAATCATACCGAAATGAGACGGAGGGAGGGAAGAGAAGATTTAAGATAGAAATAAACAGGAAAAGGAAGCTAATGAGGGAAGGAAGGGAAGCAGGGAAGGAAGGAATAAATGATGAAACTGAGGAATGAAAGAACTAGAGAAACAGAAAGAGAATACATGTAAATGTAGAACTAGACCATTTTTTATCTATCAGATTGAAAGCTATATAGGTCTTACAGAAACATACAGGTTGTTAAATGTTTAAAAAAAAAAGCTGGGCTGTCCTGAGTGGTTGCTAGGGTGTTGCTAGGCAGTTGTGGGGTTGTACATGTTTATAGGGCACTGGTAAGTGAGCCCCTTCTTAACTGATTGATTAGATAAAACAATAGATGATAGAACAGAGCATATTCGTGCAGAATGATAGGATGATAAAACAACAAAGAGAATAATAAAATGACAGAATAATAAAATAGAGCAAGAGACCAAAGAAAAAAAGAAAGAAAAAGTATATAATAAAGAACGAACAAATTAATGAACGGACGGACGAATGAGCGAACGAATGAAGGGATCAGGAGTTTAATTGCAGTATGTACAATAAACAGAAAGTTATACAGTATTTGTGTCACGCAAACATAATGACACGACTGCCACAACTGTCTGAAGGAAGTCAAGGAGTCATGCTCAACACAGACAGACAAAAGGAGGGTGGGAGAAGAGAGGGGGAACACAAGGGATGAAAGGTAGACAGTGTGACAGAAAAGCAAGTTAGCTGAGGTTGAAAGGATGAGAGGATGAGAAGAGGAGGACTGAGAGAGAGAGGGGCTTTTGAAGAAAACAAGGCCGTCAAAAAAAGTAAGAGAGGCTCTCAGTGGTTTTTATATGTCGCTCGTTTCTCTAAAAATAGAGAGGTGAAAATACTGACAAGCAGTGACACTGTGAGCGCGGCTTCCTGCATTGATGAGACAAGTGCATATGTGGTGGGAAAACCACTGTGTTGAGGGGTTAAAAAGAGAGAAAGAGAAGCTTGTTCAGGAAGAAGTGAAACGCTTACGGTTCTGATTACCCATCTTCTCTCTGTGCTATTGATCACAGCTGTGACAGAGCATGCGCATTAGTTCTGAAAGTAAAAAACATGACAATAAACAGACAGAAAATCAAACACAAGTCTTTTGATGTCCTACATTCTGTGCAACAAAACGAAACAAGACGAAACAGTCATGGATCTTTACAGTCACCATGATTCAGTGCAGCTTTGGATGGGTTATGTGGATCCTCACGTATTTTCGAGCACACGGTCTACCACAGAGAAGGGTTCATGCTTTAATTTAATTACTAAAACTCATGTTATAATGAGAACAGTGTAATAATGATGCAGAATTCTCTGTTCATTTAGTGGCAGCTAATGGCAAAAAGGATAATACATTTATCTTAGACACACACACATAACTGAATGGTGAGTGTTTCACTAATACACTAATCAACACAGAGCCAGACGAGAGCAGTTAAAAAAAAACAGCTACAGAATTCTAAAATTAATTGTTAGAAAACTTTTACTAAAATGAAGTTTGTCCTCAATCACTGTGCATATACAGTTAAAATAAAACTGTGGCAGCTTGGTGTTAACCACTACGGTCATGCAGTAAATTAAAGAAGCTGTTTAAATGCTGGCTTAACACAGAGCTGTCTGAAATTTTAAAAAACACCATAGTTATGGTTTGATATTCCAGTGATATATACAGTATACCAAAACAACAGATGGACCGATCAAAGGATAGAAGCATGGAAAGAGAGATAAAATAAATGACAGACGGGCGACTGAACAGAGACCGATCATTCAGATGGCAACACTGTATTACTTTAAGTCATACGAGTAAAACTATCTGAATCGAAAATTTAAATCGATCTGCCATGATGTATTCAAGTGTGATGTTACATTAAAGTTCAGCAAATTATATAAAATGTATATTAAAATATGAGTAGTAATAAGACATCAACAATATATAGTGTCCCTAATACTTACATAGTAACTAGTATGTAACCTCAGTGTAAGTAGACATTGGTACATCAGTTCTAATGGTATCTACAGATCTAATGTTTATGTAACTACACATATGTAACAACTGAATGGCGTACAGGGGGTGGAAATGGGTTAGGTTTAGGGATATGTAAAGTTGGTACACCACTCTAATACCAGTGGACTGGAATGAGAACTGTACACTTAATAAAAAGTGTAACATTCTTGACGCCACCTATGGCTGAGAGGTGCAAAACTAATCACAATTCAGAAATCATAATAACAAATCAGCAGCGAACCGTACTTCAGAAACACTGGTGACTGCAGGATTTCTTCAGAGGGAACGAGGTTTATCTTTTTTTTTTTTTTTTGGCAAATTGATGATCCAATGTTTGAATAGTTTAGCCATCTCAAATCATCACGACTTCCCTAAAATACACTCTATAGACATAAAACAGTTTAAGCATATCACAATGTTAACCTACATGTGCGCAATAGAGATGCATCCAGCAGAAGCTGCAGGACATGGAGGTGCCAGGGTCATCACTTGCACATTATTATATTGCTTTACTACGGCATAAAAAAAATAACTGCATAAATAATGATGCCATGGTTCAGTAGTCAGAAATACAGAACACACGGTACTTGAGTAACCGGTATGTACCGAACCGAATCAAAACGCGTATTTTGGTGCCGTGCCAAAACAGAAAAAATCTATGACGCCAAATCTATGCCATTAATAAGCGAGCGCACCACTGAAGCTGGCGCGTGCGGTAAATCATTTCCACAAGGTACAACAGATCTACATGCGAAGAAACTGGAGCCTGCAAGCTCATTTTAAACTTATTTGCATATTGAAATGAATAGTACTGTATCCCTCTGTGTTGTTTATTTGTTCTGTCAGGAAGAAAACTGAGCCTTTAAATCTCCTTTGTTATAGATATGTTTATAAATCAAGAACAAGGCATTTACAGCTGTATTTAGAAACTGCTTACTAATAACTATTATTGTTGGAACAATGCTTTATAAAGGATGAACGGACGGTTTATTAATGCTTAGTATCGAAAGTATCGATTTGGCAGCGGTATCGAAAAAACCCTAAATGATACCCAACCCTATTTATTGGATAGTAAGGGTAATTATAATATAACATACAATATAATTAAACTGTTACTTTAAGACTTTCTCTATGCTGTTCTTCCTGTATTCCTTGATTGACAGATGTCTCGTCCAGTCAGCGGTGAGTGTCTCAAACTATACCTACCTCTTCCGGTTTAATCAGATTTGTCGTTGTGTTTACTGACTAATTATAATGTTTTCTGAATTGTTCATTGTTTTTTTTAGATGACATTTTTGCATTGGTAATTTGTTTTCAGAATTGGGGTTTGTTTTGCACCTTTTGGCCACTGTGTACCAAACGCAATTTCACGAATACTTGTCCTTGTCGGTAGTCCAGTATAATAAACAAAGCTTCTTTGGCGTGCTGCCCAGGGAAAATGCTCAGGGCTAGGAGGGCTGCCGAGCCCTAGGGTGGACAGACCTACTGTAAGTGCTCGGGAGAGGAAGGAGGCGGACAGCCAGATCCTAGACCTGAGTGCTTCCTCTGGGAGAAATGGGAAGGAGTTGGGGAGGAGGTGGGATACTGAGATTGAGATATGGGAGGAAAGGAGGTGTGGATATTTATTGGGCGAGGTTAGGAAGCTGATAGGAAGATAATTAAAAGATTGGAGAGGCAGAGATCGGTAATGATTACCTTCGCAAACCCTCCCAAAATACGTTTGTAAACAACATTTATATGTAAACCAAAATAGAATATTAAATGTAATAAATCTGAATGCAACTGTCTATTAATTTCATAATTTTAAAATTCTATGCAGCTAAAAGGATTTAAAGTAATTTGTACATCACTGTTCAAAATACTGAGATTTTACACCAATGTTATAAACATTATTTAAAACTTTAATGTAAACTATTTCACATGCAAAAAAATGGCTTTTCTTGTTAAAAACTACAGTGACTTGATGTTCTTTAAATTTCAAATAATATAGTCTACTGGAATCTAAAAAGCATTTTAATTGAATTCTTGATCAATCTACATGATTGTTTATCTACCTCTATATATTAACTTTTTAATAGACTATCTTATCGACCAGATGTTGAGTGTAGTCAGTAGTGTCACTGCTGCTTAACTTTATTGCTCTATAAAGATGATTATGATCATGAAATGAATCAATTAAACCATGAAAATACAGTGAGATTTGGTCAGTTAACCTTTACAAGGATGAACTATTAAGAAAAAAATAAGTGAATTAATAGACACGGAAATAGATTTAAAATACCGAAATTCAGAAAAAAAAAATTATCTGCTAATATTTATATAATAGTTTATATAAATTATTTCGAAACTATGCAGGAGTCTTACTGTGCTGGGTTGCCTAATAAATCTCATTTGCCTCATGAAAATCTTATGAATTAATTTTCCCTGTTGATAAACTAACAGATCAACATAAGTCACAGTTGGTTTTATTGGGGTTTTCTACTGCATGACAGAGCTTAGGAAAAGCGTCTGCATGGAAAGCATCTGGTTTTGATTGATGGGCTGAAATGCAAAACGGCGGGCTAAAAATAGACTGATTGGCCAACCTGCAGTGATTGGACAGCCTAATGAGCGCAGAGTGATTTCGTTCAGGTAATACTTCCCCTGGTCCACCACCCATCGACGGACAGACACCGCACTAGGCGAGCAAGACATGAGGATGGGGAAGATAATACAATGCCAGACAGGAACAAAGAGACAGTGATAAAACGCTCTGCTTGAGTCAGCGCATGAATGGTTTGATGCTGTCATAGTTTCAAACACTTTCTAATTCATTCTCAAACTCGTTTAAACACACAGTTAAATATGGCTGTCCCTGCTCATCCGAGTGCTTTAAAAAACCAGGGGCCTCCTTTATCAAGATCCTAAATGCATTTAACATCATTTCCAAAATGTTCCTATGAAAATTTCTAAAACATCTTTTAATAATAATAATAATAATAATATATAACAGCGGTGTAACTAGAAAAACGAGTGTTGTTTTCACTGTTCTTCCTAGTTCAGGATTAAGCTCACTGCCAAATATAGCAGTCTCGGTGTAAAAATTGCTTTAGTAAAATAAATAGTACACAACCTAGAAAATCCCAGAATACCCATTAAAACCAGTGTGCGTCACTGCCCAAGCAGATATTTATAGTCACTAGCTGCTCAACTTTCAAAAATCAAAACTAATTTGTATTATTTTCATATAATTCCTGAATAGTTGATTTTTCAGTATCAGTAAAATTATCCTTCCAAAATCTTTCCAATATGATGACGTTTCTCAATAATATTACATATTATTATTGAAAACATGCTTCTTAATATTTTTGCAGAATCTGTGATACTTTTTTCAGAATTATTTAATGAATAGAAAGTTAACTATTTATATATAAAAAAAATCATTATAAATTATAAATGTGTTTAAAGTTCACCCAAAAATGAAAATTCTGTCATTAATTACTCACCCTAATGTTCCCAACCCATAAGACCTTCGTTCATCTTCAGAACACAAATCTGTCTGAAATTATCCAGATCCAGAAAGATACTAAAAACACTGGTAAAAAACACTTTTTTAAAAAAGCATATACTTTTTTACTGGTGTTTTTACTACGTTTCTAGATCTGGGATAATTTCAGTTGTGTTGCGGTCTACACTGCAAAATCCAATAGTCTGTTCAACCACCAACTGTCTGTTGTCTTGCTCTCTAGCACCAGCATTAACACTGGTGGAGAATGCAGGCGACTGCAATGGCCTAGAGAGCAATAGACTGATATTCATCAACAGAGATCAGCACAGAGACACAGCACTTCATGTTTTTTTTTCTTCTCCTGTGTTTCAGGCACGCGCTCCTCTCCCCTGAAAAAGAATGGAGGATCTTCTGCAACAGCTCACCGGGGTTAGTGTCCGCCAAAAGCTGTGCTTCAACCACATGGCCAAATGGCAGGAGTAGCTGGAGGAACGCAGAGAGGGTACTCTCCACCTCTGCAACGACTACCGACGCTTGAATGGGGTCTCCCAATTCGACGGCTACCCCATGCCCCAAGTGGACGAGCTGCTGGAGCGGTTGGGAAGGTCCCGACACATCACCACCTTGGATCTCACCAAAGGATACTGGCAAGTTCCCCTGTCTGACACAGCTCGCCCCAAAACTCCACACCATAAGGCCACTGGCAATACCGGGTCCTTTTACTTAGTTGTTATACCTACTAGAACCATTCAATGGCCTTTTGGAGATGTATTGAACCTGCTTCCCACATAGATTGGGTGACCAGAACAGCTACAACGAGGAGTAAAGTTGGAACAATAAGCAATGCAAAGGAAAATATTGATAGTGTATTGTTTGTGACAGAGAAAGAATGTATTTTTTCATGCACACGTTACATACATGAATCATAATTGTTTAAAATCTATTTTGACAGTGTCAGTCTTTGCACCCCTTCGAGTAAAGGGGCAGTACACAGAACAGAGCGATTTCTAAAGAGCTGTTTTTTTACACATCTTTGAGAAGTTTTAAAACAAACTAAATTACAAACTATTCATTAAGACCCTAAAGAATCATATTAGCTTGTGTAAAATTGGCTTTGTATGACTCCATTAACATACACTATAAATGTAAGTTGCATGCTTAAAACCACCTTTTTAGACCTGCTTTGAAACAGTGTGTATCTTCCCAATTTTTTCAAAACATTTGTTCCACAGAAAAAAGTGAACTATACAAGTTGAACAGCCATTTCTAAACAGAAAACAGTGACACTCTGAAGTCTTGTTAATTTACAAAGAATGTAGCAATGTGATACAGAACTATAATTTGGTCAGTAAATAAAGCATTACAGCATGACAGTTTTAGTACACAAATGAAGACCCTGGTATGTCTATCAGCCAATCAGAATCAAGCATTCAACCATAGTTTGGTATAATGGTTCAATAGACTGAAAGCAAGTGAGAACAAAAGAGCTAAACTGATTATACACCCCCTGACATTTCAACACACGCCACATTCAAACATATTCTGTCGCATGGATATGATTTGCATGAATTTATGGAGTGTGTGAGTGTATGCGCTCAGGCTTGATGCTCCCCATTGATCATCATCTCAAAGGCTGGTAGTGATTTTTTTTGCAGGCAGTCCTTTGAGATAACTTATGTCCTGATGACTTATGTCCCAATGACGCAAATACAAAACAAAGCAGGCGTTGCATGGACGTGAGGGCAAAGCATAATTACACACACACACACACACACACACACACACACACTCCCACTGCATTCTTCCATCCTGTCAAGGGGTATTTGTAAGTCACCTGAAGCCTAATAAAATAATTTAAGCAGAGAAACGAATCACTGAACTCAATGTCATTCATTAGCGTCTCAGGTAACATGGAGAACCAGCTCAGTGGAAAAACAAGCGCTGACATCCAATCAGCAATCCAGTCAGCCTACAGTACCTCAATGACTAAGGGTGAAGTATATTTTATATTATGTTTTATGAAGATTAAGGATGAAGTGTGTAATTTCTGCAGCCCTAGTAGCACCAGAAAGAATTACTAGAAAAGTGAAGTTGGGAGTGCTGGCTTGACCGCCTTTACTGAAAGTTTAAAAAGAGTTTCAAGAGAGATTTGAAGTTTCAAGGTTGAGTAATTTAAATATAGTGATACATGCCTTTCTACACGGTTTCTAATAAGATGCAGTAAGGTAGCTGCTAAGTGGTTACTAAAGCTGAAAGAGCAAGTTTAAATTAAGCTGAAACACCAGGATTTGAGGCATAATACTGATACCACAAAAAGTACATCTCCACTTGTCTATATTTCTTCAAAAAATGTGGGGTTACTGTGACAGAGGCCAGTTTATACCTTAATGTTACAATACCACTAGGGCTCAGAGTCTATTGAGCATATATATATATATATATATATAAAGGATGAAGTTGTAAACTACAACAATGCACAAACATGGAGGTCAGAAGATGCTTGCTTTTGCACTCAACCTGGTATTGTCCTATGCAGGACAGGTAGAGTATTACAAAGCATGTTCCTGCAAGCTCATGTTAAAAGAGCAAGTCAACTCACAAATGCCTCAAAGAGGTCTCTGCACATAAAACTGAAACAGAAAAAAAGAAGCAGTTATAATAAAAACAACACATTTCACCTTTAAAGTCGGGGTATCTTGAGATAATAACCGAGCTTGCTCTTAGAGTACAGTCTGGCCAATCAAATGGCATGTTGTGTAATCCAAGTAAGCTGCAATCAAAAAACCAAATCCCCAAGGCAAAAAGCCACCATTGATTATCACTGCTTCTGATTTTCTCACCCTCAGTAAATTAGCTATCCTTCCTTTCACCTTGGTACCACCTACAGATGCAGTTTTATCTCCCAAGGCCTCCATCTGCCACCCCAAGGACTGATGGGAGGAATAGTGTCATGGTCACTTCTTAAGGCACATCCCTCTCCTGACCACGACAGCCTGTCAATATCTCTCGAACCAGCTGTCAATCACACTGTCACTCGTCCAGACATTCAGACATTGTATTGAGGAAGGGCAGAAACCGATGAGTGATAGGGAGTTTGTGTCTCAGACTGATAATGATAATGAGAATTATGGGAAGTATGATACATGAAGCAGACAGCTTAGACATCTGCCCAGCTAAATTATAGTTATTGTCGTGTCTGGTAACAAATAATACAAATACTGGTATTAGGGAAAAACTACAAGAGATTAAAATACATAAACACTGCATATTTTCACAATTTTTAGTGCTTTGTGTTTAATGAGGTATTAAACTAATGAATTAATCGTCATACTGAATTCTAATTCACTGCCTAATACTTCAAGACATAATTGAGATAGTTGCAGCTTTCATGTCACAAATACAAATATTTTCTTTCAGACTGATTATATAGATTTACCTTACAGTATGTAATTCCCCAGGAAGATGAAAATCCAGCAGTCGGCTGTTTGATCATCATTCTCAATACATTTCTGTCCTTTCAAACATCCACACACACAAACACAATCACATAAGACACATAGAAAAAAAAACCCAGCAGAGCTTAACAGTTGAGTTCTGGGAGTAAACATTTCGTTCACTTTCTCAAAGCAGAAATAGATTTTTAACAATAACACATACAAACCTGTAATACATGTAAACCTTCCTAGAAATATATACAATGGTCTTTGTTGTTGTGATATATGCATTTGTAGAAGTCACTTCAGATTTCAATATTTTTAAAACAGTGGAATTTCTGAAGATATTACCATAGAAATGACAACCATCCAGTAAACACCCACCCTGTGAAGCTCAGCAAAACAAATCAAACCTATCTTGGAAAATCTATTTTGAAATAAACACAACCACATCTTTCATAATACTTCATATGCTATGCTTTACATTCCAAAAAGAAAAAAATTAAGAATATTTCTTTTCAGATACTTTTTCTTAGATTTTGTTTCTGCCTCACTTTTAATTTATTTTCATATAATACTGAATACATTTTCCAAAATCCCAATGGAGTAAATAAACACGAAAACAGTTTCTGGAACCAAGACCAAGGCTTTTTTCCCGTTTTATCACTCTCTAAGTGAAAGTAGTAACATCTTACCACTGAAAAATAGTCAAATTATTTGAGGTATTAATCATGCTTGTGGCACAGTCGATGCGAGTCAGGTTTCACACTGAAGTACAACACTAGAGAGATGTTCAAAGGGCTAGGAAGATGTTCACAGCAAAGTGTGAACATCAGTAATTCATCCAAAAGAAGGACACTCAAAGTATATTTAAGATCATTTCTATTCATTTATTCCTTTGCACAAAAACATTTTCAAAAAAATAGATATTCAAATTCTTTAAAACATTTCAAACTGAGTACAGTTAAAAAAAAAAATGAAAATATTTAATTGTGTAATAATCTTCCAAACAGTGTGATCCCAAAGGGTTTTCTTTCCCTAAAATATCCTGTGCTAAACTATCCTCTGAGAGGAAGTAAACTCTTTTATACTGTAACAATTAGGTTTAATAAAACCTTTATGAACGACCAGACAGCTCCATAATGGACGCCCAAAAAAAACAAACTCCCGAACTAATACGGCACAAGGGTGCAATACCACTGCTTTAGCCAATTATTCTGACACATATTGATCGAGAGAGACCGAGATATCTGCTGTGCAACCGGAGAGATGGATTTAGGATGCAGTGCAGAGGTATATGTAGTCTGTGTGCGTACGCTGCTTAACCTTAGTGTCTTCATAATGGAATTCTGACCTCCTGCAGATAAAAGGATACTGGGAAACAACGTGTAGTGTGTCTCTGTATGTGAATGTGTTTATGCTAGAGTGTGTGTGCGGTTGTCTGAAAAGCTCCACTCCCTCTGTAGTTCTGTTCACATGAGAGTTTGGCTAATGTAAACTTTACCCAAATATGCTCCTTCATTACCAGGATCATAAAAGGAATGAGTCACAGCTTGTCAGGAATGTGATAAAAACACAACAAGACATTGTTCACACATTCAAACACTAGTCCAATGTGTCTGGATGGCTATAGCTCCTGGAAGGCGGCCACTCTGGATTTGGTGCTCTGTAGAGTGAGCTGTGGAGACAGATTGAAGATGATTAAGAGTAGCGTAAACAATTGTGATCAGCTGACAAACTGATTATCTTTATCTATATCAATTCAAGTTAATAATATACACACGCGGCTGTTTTAAATGTTTGGGGTCAGTAACTTTTTTAAAATATAAGAATAATAAAGAAATCATTACTTTTATTCAGCAAGAATCAAATAAATTGACTAAAAGATGACAGCAAAGACATTTATAATCAATTTTCCAAAATATAGTATGTAGAACAACTGCTTTAGTTATTGTTGCCAAAAGATTAAAAATAAGCATGATACAGTTTATAATTAATGTTGAAATTAGTCAAACCACTTAACAATAATAAGGTTCAATATGGTATTAATGCAACAGTAATATTTTAACCTTGATTAATTTCTACTTTTACTTAATTTTCTACTTTTAATAAATCACATGTTGTGGAAAAGCAAAAAAAGCTCTTATAGAGCAAAAAAACTGATTAAATTATTTTTTTCAATGGAGAAGTATATGCCCAATGTAATGCCACGTCAAACATTTATCATAAACGCCCAATGTTGCATATATGTAACACTACAAATCTCTCACAAAGAGGGGATGGATTTTAAAAACAACTGCATAAACATGTTATAAGTGGTCCATTTGGTCTGTTATCATAATTTTCCTACAAGGAAAAATAGGTCCGGGTCCTTATGGTTTAAAATAAAATATTAAATAACAAATAATTTTTATAGTTAACTGAACCAATAGAAGTGATAAAAAATAAAAATAAACTATGAACAAACTTGCATTAAGAATAAATATTAGTTCTTGTGTTAATAATGTGATTGCGATATTTTTTAATGTAAAAATTGTTTTTATTTAACAAATAATAATGATGCCTAATGCATTTACTAGCCTTAATGTGAGGAATAAGATAAGAAGTTAAACACTGGATAAATTCTATTTTTTTATACTTTTTACATGGGCACCTATAGTTTTTAATCATTTATGCTCATGCCATGAGAAACAGTGGACACGTATGACATGTGAGTCATGCAGAATTCATTACGAGAGAGAGTGAAAGAGAGAGAGAGTGAGAGCGAAGGGAGCATGTGTGTCTCTGATCAGCTGTCACTAGTCTGTGTGAACTCACTGACAGTGATGTTAAAAGACACTTTAAGACAGAATCCCTCATGAAAAACTGGTGTAAACAAACAAGAAGAGATGGAAGAGAGATACAGAGATGGGAAAATGATGAAATTAATGCTATATGAAGATATGAAGATGATTTCTGCATCATTAATGAATGATTCTGCAGGGATTTTAGGCATGAGGACTCTCACCCTGAATACCCCGATCTGCTCAGTGGTTATCAGATTTCTTGAGTTGTAAACGTCACTACAAATAAGTATTAAGAATTAGCATTAGCAGATCAGGCTCATGGTTAATGTGATGAGTACGCCAGTGGTTACTCTGCTAAGGCAAATGTGTGAACTTAAGAAGAACTCAGTTCTGAAATCCACCCAAAAACACCTTGAGACCAGCTGGTTAAAAGTAATTGCAAAAATGCCTGAGAAATGTGCAATAGGAGTGCAAACAGTGAAGCTTGCGTAATCCTGCACTGATAACGGTTACTGTATCGAAAGTGCAGAAACATGGTGGCCTCCAGAAATTTAATCACTGTTGGTATGAAAACTGTGAATTGCATTTCATATTTATTTTTTTAGGAGACACTTTTTATCCAAAGAAACTACCAGTAAACTGTGTACAGGAACAGGAACAATTTATACAGCTTCCCTAACAAACAAATCTTTGTATTTCCTGTCTTGGTGCTTGGGTTCGCTTCCAAACCTGAATATCGGCTGATATTCGTTCATGTTTAAATATCGACATCGGTGTATACATTTTTCTTTTTGACCGATATGTTCGATATGTTGACAGTGCTCACGTTCTCCCTTGTTCACCATTATCATTTAGTTCTGTCTAATACAGGTAGAAGTATAACTAATAATCAGATAGAACAGTTAAACAAAAAAAGTTAAATGTACACAACAAAGTATTATAATGATTGCTTTAATAATATTAGTAATAGATATTAGAAAATATTATATTTTCTCTTTTGCTGTCAGGATTTAGCAAATATGTATTAATATAATTGAAACAAATCTTTGAATGACTAGTAATAAACATTCAATTTCACAAAACGTCTATCCTGCATGGTCTCTGTGTGACGGTCGGTCTGCGTGAATTAAATGCTTCAGCTGCTTCACTAGAGGAGAATGATCTACAAACTTAAAACTCTTACCTTAATTTCTGCTGCACTTTATGCACTCACCCACTGTCATGTTCATGTTATTTTCACTGTGTGCTTTAAGTAATATGAGTGTTACACTGGCTTATTAAAAAAAATTAAATATCATCCCCAAAAGACACAAACTACCCAGAATACTGAGTGCCTTGTTGGTCATAGTATTCATTTTTTTATTTTTTTATTATTTTATTTAACATGTATTAAACATTTATTTATTTGTGAAAATTACTTTGTCTTAAAGTATGTTTATTTCACACATTTAATCACTTTTTCCAATTATTTCATATTTCTTAAATATTAATTAAAATAAATACATTTATTGGCCAAATATCGGCTATCGGCTAATATCTGCTTTCCAAGATATCAGCATTAGCCTTCAAAAAACCCACTGGTTGACCACTATTAATCTTTTTTTTTTTTTGATAAAAAAAAAACAAACACAGTACTATTTTAAATATAAATCGAATTTTATTAATACAATTTTATAAAAAAATAAATAAATAAATTTAAAAAAAAATAAAATATATATATATATATATATATATATATATATATATAATATTTCTGTGATGGCAAAGTTGTATTTTCAGTAGTCATTACTCCATAGTCACATGATTATTCCTAAATCTTTGTAACATGCTAATTTGGTGCTCAAGAAACATTACTTATTATCCACATTACTGTGGTAAACAGTGTTTTTTGTGGAAACCAGTATAGTGCGAAGTCCAAAAGAACAGTATTAATTTTGATAGTGTTGTGTAACCTTTTATAATATACTTTATTAAATGTTTAAATTTTTATCAAGTTTTAATGCATCTTTGCTGAAAAGTATTAATAGCTTTAAAATAAAAAAACAAGTCGTTTTTTGAACGGTAGTGTATAATGTGACATTTTGAAACCTCTAAAAGCTGTTTGCATCATAATTTTGCAACTTTTTGCTAAATCCCTCTGCCAAATGAGTAAATGTTTTAAGAATCAGTGGCTTCCTAAAAAACACTTTCAAGTAGAGAAAAATACATCGATATCAATGCTCGGGGTCTCTGCGGGTTAATTGACTTTTAACTTGTACTTATACGTAATTCGATACAATTAACAAATTAACATTTGCACACTTACATGCCGTGGCTTTGCTGGGGATTTTGATAGATTACTGCATAAACAACTGAGGGAACAGGTGAGCCTGTCAGTGCATTAAGACACTCTCACTACATCTCTTTCCCTCAGGCTATAGCTAGCAGCGGGATGCATCAGGCTAGGGAGAAAGCTCAACCATGGCCATTAATCATTCCACCGGTGTGACCTGGAAAGCCAGCGACCCTTGTCACTTTGCTCCAAGGTCCAGTGCTCAAACTACCTGACCCACGGTGATTTACAACGAGTTGGACAGTGTCCCAATACAGGCTTCTAATGCGGGCTCAGCATCAGCTAAGAAAACAACAGCTGTCAAATGGTGTAAGACCGAGCTGGATTTTCTAGCTGCTGTTAGTGCAAGAGCCGTAAAGCCGTTCCCCCAAAGTGTCCGGCTCGATTTGCTCAAGCTCCGCTTCAATTAGACAATCATATCAAGGCAGACTGACTGAACACACGGAGGCCACTCCATCCATCCAAACAACCGATCACAACACAGGAATCAATTAGCGTAGCGCTAATGAGACAATTTCACACGCTGCAGGAAAAGATTCTATAGCTAAAATGGAGCTTTTAATCTACCGTTTCATAATGCTTGATGAAAACGTAGCTGAGCCTTTCAGAAAGAAGATGAATAAATTCTTTTTGGATTACTGGTGCTCGGTAGCATGACTAACTGTATGATTAAGATCATATCCATAGGGACTAGCCTTTACATAAATTTACTAAATTTCACCCTTCTCAGACAGACATGAAACGTCTCAGGACCTACATATGGAATCATTCGAACACTGTAGAGCAACCTGCTGAAATAAAGACACAAAAGCTGAATCTTACAGGAAAGGTCTAACGCTATTTCATGCATTCTGAGTTATTTACACTGTCAAAGATTTGGGTTCTCATCAGAGGTGGGTAGAGTACCCAAAAACTGTACTCAAGTAAAAGTACTTAATAGTTAAGAAAGAGTAAAAAGTATAGGATAAAGAAACCAAGTAGTTAATTACTAGTTACTTTGGATAATATACTGTAATAATATAAATAGTCTAGTTTTATTTAGGTAAAATGTGTTATATATGCACACACAGACACACACACTAGGGCTGCACCATTAAGGCAAAAACCATAATTGTCAATTATTCCCTTGAAAATGTAATTGCGATTATTAATTACAATTTTCACACTTTACACTGAACGATGTTTATACCATTGTTTGAAGCAACTGCATGCTATATTTATTCATGCATATAAACAAGATGAAGACACTAACTGAAAAACCTTTATTGCTTTTCTATAGTATTAAGCCTCAAATGACAATTATACTGTACATGGGATTAACTTATTTTTTTAAATAAAAGAGAAAAATGATAAAATATTAATGGTGTTATAATGTTATACTAAAACTACAATTAAAACAATGCAATAACTCTTAAGATAACCTGTTAAAAACATATCTGAAGCATGCGGAATAACATTAATTGTGCAGCCCTAACACACACACAGATTTACCCTCAGTCTTCAGTGTCACATAATCCTTCAGATACCCTTCTAATATGTTGATTTACTATCAATGCTGTTCTTTTTATCCTTTTATTTATAGAAGTTTCCAGAACAAAATGTCACAGGTTCCATAAATATGAGGCAGCAAAACACTGCAATTAATCATGATATTAAAATGAATTCTGAAGGATGTTATGCATTTGAAAACTGGAGTAACAGCTGATGAAAATTCTGATTTGCATCACTGAATTAAATTATATTTTAAGTAGCCTTTATTAATTAACCTCTGACACGGATCTCCTCACAATACAGCTACTGAACATAACTAAACGAATGCACATTTACGGAGCTTCTTCTGTTTGTTCTGCAAGGGTTAGGGTAATCGAACGTAGCCCGTGAAAAGGTAGACAGCACGCAGTGTTAATCAAAGATCTTCATAGTTAGAAAACAATAGCCTTTGTAGATTTGACTAAAGATCCAAAGTCACGTCTTTAACGCTCCTGAGGTCATTAAACTTTCTGTTAAATCTTACTTGCTTTAGAAGACTATGATGGCGCCGGTAAGGTGGCTGCTGTCGCTACTCTGTGGTTGCAGTAAATTATTTCACTGCATATTGTACTCTGTATGATTGTATATGTGACCAAAAAAAATGAATTTAAAGAATGTTTCCAAAGAAGTGTGTCTGTGGTTGTAAAGGAAAAGACAACCTTGTTCAGCTTCCCACAGAATACGTGAACAGTTTAAGCCAGGGATGCCCAACGCTGCTCCTGGCGATCAACTGTTCTGCAAAGTTTAGCTCCAACTCTAATCTGGAGCTAAACTTTGCAGGACAGTCAATCGCCAGGAGCAGAGTTGGGCATCCCTGGTTTAAGCAGTTTGTTTTTCCAGCTCACCAACGGAGTTTATGAAGGAAATACTACTCTACAGTTATGAGACCGGATGAATCTGTGTTATGTCCCCTTTAAGTTCAGACTATATTTAAGTCTTGGACTACAATATATTTAAAAATCTAAACTGAAGGAGTGATAATATAGAGCGTTTGCTGATATATGATGATTTTACGATATTTAATATTTAAGTGGCTTCTTTCTCCACAGCAACTGACAAACTATGAATCTCTCAGTTAACAGCCCAGGAGCCAAACATTCACAAAACATTTTTATGAAAAAAAACTTTTATTAACTGCTATCTTCTTATTTCTGAACTTAACAATATAGTTAGCAGTACTAATTGTTATTAGCCACCCAGCCATATTTAAATGCTAAAAAAAAAAAAAAAAAAAAAACACGGCCCAACATCTCTTACGGTACATTTACACAGGGTGTCAGCGTCAACTCTTCCCATTGACTTTGAATGGGTAACGTCAAGCGTTTCACCGGCGTTTCTCGCAGCAAAAGTTGAGAATTTTTCAACTTCTGCTGCGAGCAACGCCAGTGAAGCGCCGCCAACAGAAGCGTCAGCCAATGCAAATACAGTAGACAGGCGGCAGCCAATCACGTTCCGAGTTTTAGTTGTTGAGTTCCTGTCTAATTTCATTGGCTGACGCTGCTATGACCATGGCATCAGTGCCAAACTTCAGCCATGCATTCCGTCAAGCGTTAACCCAGACGCCCCGAGTGAACGTACCGTTAACGTTTCGTTGGAGGGGCAGTGCTCGATGGCTCCACTGCGTCACCAAGCGCCGATTTAGACCCACCCAAAAAATCCTGCTCACGAAAATGGCGAAAAAACGGTTTAACGGTTGATCACCACCATTAAGTATTATATACTTCGCAATCTTTGTAAAAGTTTCCGCAATGCATTTCAAACATTTATAATGGGTTTATAATGAGTTTGTAAACATTTTTGTGAATTGTCCTCTAAAGTTACATATTTTGACGTTTTATATCTATATTGCAGTGCCCCATCATAGCCAGCAACTGCTGTGGACCAAAACATTTCTGACACAGCTTTCAGCATTTCCTGATGAAGTTTCCTACTACTTTCTTTCTTACATTTCTTAAAAAGTATAAAAAAAATTAATGACCTATTATAAAAGAAAAAAAAATGAATAGAGATCAATGGCATTTTTAGACACAGTACAGCTTTAGCATGAATTCTAATTCTAAAACTGTGTTACACACTATATCTGGCTTAGTGTTAGATGCATTTAACCCACCTTTTTAAAGTTGCTTTGCTTGCTGGTGCCTTTCTCAGTGTTCTCATTATGTAGAATGTCTAGAGGTGTTTCTCGCTCCTTAAGCTTTAATGTCTCAATCTCGGTCTTCAGTTCATTTAGCTGCTCCTGAAGGTGTTTGCTCTTCTCCATATACTCAACCCTGCCAAACAGAACAGATGCATCGTGTAACAAAGCAGCCCTCTTATTCTCCATCTGTTTTAAAGCCTATTCACACAATTTGTGTCCTTATGTCACTTCCTAGCTTAGGTGTGAACAGGCATTTGTTGGAAACTAAAACTACTGTTCAAAAGTTGGTAATTCTGTAAAACCTCAAAAACAAAAATTATTACAACAATTCAAAACAACCCTAGTTTTTTTTTTATGTACTATATTAAGGTGAAGGGTCCTTAATAACTAATTTTTATTCCTTTGATCACGTGGCAAGGCAAAATTTTCAACATCATTACTCCAGTATTAAGCACCACATGATCCCTCAGAAGTCATTCTAATATGCTAATTAGCTGTATTATTATTATTATTATTATCAATGCTAAAAGCAGTGGTTTTGTTTAAAAATAAATCTGCAAAGATATTTTAAAATCATGATTAAGCAGTCAATATTATGTAGCCACCACAGAATCTCACATACACATAAATCATGCTTTTGTTGTTTTTCACGACTGAAAGTGGTCAATCTAGTGGAACTGTCTAAACAAACAAGTTGTCAGGGAGTTTTAGTACTTAAAACAAATCCGTTACTCAGTTGAGTATTAGCAGAAAGGACAAACTCCGGCTCAGTTGATGTAACTGGTTCAAAAGATGTGGACAGACATGACAGAGACTGTGATCAGGATGGACTGGTGCTTAAAATGGGCTGCACTCACTTCTCCTTCTCGATCTCCATGGACAGACGTTTCATGTCCGTGTCTTTGAAGTCAAAACTTAGGTTCTCCATGCTGAAGTTGAAGTTTGTGCCATCAGGTGGAAGAGTGTGGGCAGACAACGGCACAGGCTTTGCAGTGAAAGAGAGAAAGAAGAGGAAAAGGAAAGAGAAAAACTTGATCAAATGAAATGACTGAGCTAAATAAAGATTATACAAAAAGTAAAGATTGTACAAAAATAATCAAGCAATATCACAAAACTCCCCAGGATTAAAATGAGTGTTTTCAAATGATCATTCACGATTAATCACATCTGAACTAAAAGTCTTTCTTTACATAGTATATGTGTGTACTGTGAATATTTATGTTTATACTAGGGCTGTCAAAAATAACGCGTTAACGGCGGTAATTAATTTTTGTCGTTAATTACGTTAATTTTTTTAACGCA
>JAUCMT010000105.1:1273972-1302704 GCA_032357475.1 Enteromius thamalakanensis
AATAGTGATTAATCATGATTAATCCACTGAAAATCCTGATTAATTTGATTAAAATTTTTAATCATTTGACAGCCCTAGTTTATACACATTTATCCATAATACAAATTATATAAATATGTAAATATATAAATAAATGCAAATATTTTAGAAATATATACTGCATGTGTGTGTTTACATATACCTAATAAATATACACTATGTAAACAAAAACTTGTTTTGGATGCGATTAATCATGATTACTCGGTTGAATATTATATGCATGTCTTTGCTGTCTTTAAATATTAAAACTCAAAGTACTGGCATCTTTCTTGTCAATTTAAACTAATTAAATTTACTTGTTAGATAATAACCTCTAGTCCAATCATAATGTTCAAAATCTGCAATAATGCTATTTTATATGCTACTATTATGTTAATTAGACAAAATAACTTTAACTTCTGCAAAGTAGCAAATGTTCAAGGGAAACTGACATTTTTTCAATTGATTTTAAGATGTTCTCTAACTAGAAGAGTTAGACAAAGAACAAAAAAAGTAAAAGAGATCACCCCAATTTTGATTTCATGTAAGTCTAACATGTTAAGTTGATAGCAATTTATACAATAGAGGCCATTTCAAAGCATCCTGACATACTCCAAAATAAAACATTAAACTAAAATTTAAATCCACTTCAAAGGTTTGGCAGAACCAAAATTCTGCTACAAAGCAGCTGAAGAAATACATTTAAACTAGCATTTGACCGGTCAACCTGACGATCAGTAAAGCAACTAGTAATTCAAGCACCTATTATAGGCTTCAGAAGAACTTTAATTTCCCTCAGGCAGCATGACTTACAGTATCTAAACAAAGTCAAGCTCCGGTTTGCCTTAGCCATCCTTCGTTGGATTTTGTCAAAAGACCAAAGGAAGCTTCAGGGTATTTTATAAAAAAAAAAAAAATAATAATAATACCACACTTCAAAAGTCTTGGTAAGACATCAATACCTGCAGACAGAGGCAAGGCTTTGAAATGCCTCCTGAATTTTTAAGTGGTCGAACAGATCTAATATTAGCCACCCATAGTGAGAGCTAATGTTTAAAATCATACTCGGACCTCCAATCACCACTAGCCACTAGAGCTTCGATTTTCAAGAGCATCCAAAAAAGCTTTAAAAGAGCGGGAAGAGCTCAGCTCCCAAGTGCTTGAAAAAGGAAAGGACGTGACATGTGGCAAGGTATGGTTTCCCATCCTAGGAATTTGTGCTCTGCCAAATGCATCCAAGTTAGGCCACGACGGCCCCTGCAGTCCCCCGCAGTGGCCTTATGGATAGAGAAATAGCACTGAAAAACCTAATAGCACTGAAATGTGATTTCCAGGTTGAAAAAATTCCTCTCTGGGAACATTTATGTAAAAAAAAAAGAAAAGAAGATTTTTTTTACCTCAATTACATCTATTATCCATACAGGAGGTTTGGGACAACCCCTTAATAGTCACCCATTTGAATCAGATATGAAGTGCACTGTCATCATGCATATTCGAACCTGGCGGATATTCACAATGCTTTTAATGGAGGTATTCAAGTTAACTGCGGTCTCTCGCAGTTTCCAAACCCATTTGTAATCCAATTCCGAAAAGCATTACAACCGTGTCATGCAATTCCTGGGACCCTAGAGGGCTACCTAACCATTTTTTAAGTTGGACAGCCTTATATGAATATAAATATTCCTTCTAGATTGCATTAAGGTGGTTATTGCGAGGCTAAAACACTCTCAAAGGTTTCCCTGGACGACAGGGGAAAGTTTTCTTGCGAGTTAATGGAATGGTTGTCTGATGCAACTTTTGTTTAAATAAATTATCTTGACATTGACAAATGGCCAAGAGGCTAAATCAGACTAGTGTAAAAACCCAAAACTGTGCGACTTTAAAACCTTTTCCTCGTAGAGAAAAAAAATTGGACTGGATTTGGACACCGGCCTGATTAAGAATGACAACCGTTGATGGAACGTCATCTGTGGAGATGTTCCAGAATGCAGTGGGGAGGGTTTTGGTAAGGGATTGGTGATTACCGTGTACGCCGATTTAGTGGTGATCTCAAGTAGTTTGTTTTTGGCTTTGCGCTCTGATTCTCTTGCCTCCTGCAGGTCCTGTTTCAGCTGGTCGGCCTCTTTCGCCCTGAGGAAAACAGATACATGGGTTACTCACTCAGGGTTTGAACCCTTTGAAGTGGACACAGTGCTGGGATATCTAAAGCACAAATTCAGCTGGAAATGGAAAAATGGCTACAAAGATCAGCACCAAATTGAGACTTTCACAGGCACCAAATCAAACAGCTATCCCAGCATGCATGCAAACAGAGTGCCACATACTAAGTAAAGCCCCAGCAGATGGGGTTTGAGAGGGGGCTCCAGCATAGATCCAGCTGTGAGAGAAAAATATGGGACGTCTTTTATGATGTGTGTTCACATATTGAGTTTTGAATAATAGATTATAGATGTTGCTTGTTTTTATCCAGTGCTTTTAATCCAAATAGTTTTTAATAGACACAAAAAACTAAATAAAAGACATAAAAATGTTTCTAAAAAATAATAAATAAAATAATATTAAGTGAGTGGTGATCAAAAGTGTCATGTCATGGTTAAGGTCTTCTAGGTGTTTGCTTGTGTTAGGCCAGATTATTATTTCGAGAGTATTTTTTATTTGAGAGTATTAATAATATTATAGTATTTATTAGCATTTTTTAACGATTAATTGCATATAAAAAGTTTGTTTGCATACTATATGTGTTTTCTGTGTAATTTTGTTATGTATATTTAAATACAAACAAATACAGTATATATATATTTTTAATATTAACATGAATTACATATTTATATACATATAACATATGTATATTCATATAATTTATATTGGGAAAAAAACATTTAATATATAAACGTAACATTTTTCTGAAATTTACAGTGCCCTCCACTAATATTAGCACCCTTGGTAGATCTGTGCAAAGGTTTATTGATCTTTCATTCAAAAATGTACAAAATTCTAACCTAGCATTGAATTAAAACAATTAAAATGGGGAGAAAATCTCATTGTGAATTAAATGTTTCTCTCCAATACTTGGCACCTCTAGAATTTTAGTAGTAAGTAGTAGTAAAATATCTCTGAAGTATATTCCCATTCATATTCACAATTGTGAGCACTCCAGAGTGATTATGAACATGAAAATATCCAGCCCTGGCTTCCTGTTTCACAGAAATATGTACAGGAGGAAAAACAAAGCCCAAAATCATCAACATCTTCATCATCAACACAATGAGAAAAAACAAACAATATATTCTTATGTGCTGCTAAAGATAATTGAGCTTCACAAATCAGTGAAGTGGCTTTAAGAAAAGAGCTAGAGCAGTTAAAATGTCCACCAGAGAAGAAATTAAGAATTTCCAATTCAACATACAATGTTAGGAAACTGCCTGGAAGAGGAAGTGTGTCTTTATCATCCTAATACACAGAGAGTAGTCGTCAAACAGCTCCTACTTCAGAACATCTTGTTCAGGAGGGTTTAAGAAAATTTTTCCCTGCTCATCCAAAAACAATCTCCAGCATTCTCAGTTGTCAGAAAGGACTGGAACTACAAATGGGACTGGCTTCTATGATCAGATGAAAATTATAATTTGCCTTTTATCAGCAATCACTCAAGATGGGTTTGGTGAACACAGGGATAAAAAGTACTTCATGTGTACAATGAACTGTACTGCTGTGTTTCTGATGTTGTGGGACTACAATTCTGCTGGAGGTCCTGGACATCTTGTCTAGACACATGGCATCATGGATTCTATCAAATACCAACAGATAACAAATCAATAATTCACTGACTCTGTTGAAATATTATACTGGGCCATGGTTGGGTCTTCCATTGTGAAAATAATCCAAAATAAACACAAGAATTAATCACTGAGCACAAAATAAAGCTTTTGCCATGTCTGTCCTGGTCCTCTGATCTGAACCCTGAGTGAGGTAAACTAAAGAGGAGAACCAACATGGAGCTTGTAATCTAAAGGGTTTGGAGAGATTCTGAATGAAGGAATGGTCTCTTTTCTCCAAACTCTTCAGGCATTACAGGAGAAAACTCAGAGCTTTTTGGGAAAAGGACGCAGCAAATAATTGTGGCTAACATGTATCGGAGAAAAACATTTATTTCATCACAATAATTTCTCGCTATTTTCAATTGTTTTACTTCAATGATAGGTTAGAAATGTGTGAATTTTTTTGAATGGAAGGATAAACAATGCAGATTTATTTTCACAGCCACCTTTGCTCATATTTGCTTGCTTGTGTCACCTGTAATAGTTTGTGTATATATATATTTGGCTTTAATTTACTTTTGAGAGTTAAGTGTTTCAACTTTTTTCAGTTACATTTTCATTTTTAATACCCTTAAGTGTGAAAATTTTTAAATATGATTTTTTCTATTTGTATAGAAAATGTTATATTTTCAGAAAATAATGCAAATAGCACCCATTTAGCTATTTAAACAGCACACAGGTTTCAGAAATATGACCAATCAAAATAAGTATAAAAATAAAAACTAAATATTCTTATTTATCATATTTATTTTAACACTAAAAGTGTCATTTCACATTATCACAATGTCAAACAGCCATCTAATATCCATATGATTAGGCAGAATATGTGTGTGTCTCAGATGTCACCTCCTTTCAGACTCTTCTGCCATCTTGAGTGCGATCATCTCAGCCTCTAGCATCTTCTGTTCCATGAGTCTCTTCTCCTCTTCAGTGCGAATGGCTGTCACCTTCATAAAAAGTAATTCAGAGCATGATCAGTCCTCACTGCTCCTAAAGGATCTTCTATGAGCAGCTGGTGTGGGCAAATCTTCTCTAACCTTAATACGCTGTATCTCCTGTTCAGCCTCGGCTGCTTTCTGAGCCAACAGCTTGGCCTCCTCCTCAGCGATTTGTGCCTTCTCTGCCAACAGATCTGCAGTCTCCTCCGAGCGTAACTGAGAACAGAGAGACCACACACTAAGCACAGATGCACATTTGCTTCATTTGATGCCCTTGTTGATTAACAGCATTAGATGGCAAACATTCAGCATACTTCGCCAGTGTAGCATTATTAATAATTTAAGCGATCCAATGTCTCTTTAAAACAAGTCCCGTCACTCACCGGCTATCTTTGAAACGCCTCTCTGGCATCCAAGTGCAGATCCTATCTTTGAATGGGGAAACATCTAATTCTCAGAAACTGTTCACTAAGCTTACGATTAAATTTCAGATTTAAAATCACCAATGAAATCCGTGTAATACATTTTGTTTCTTTTGCTCACATAGCGTCATAAAAACCTTATTTCTCAGGCGAGATCATTCAGTGCACACGCGCAGTCTTAGGCGCATGTCTTAGAATGCTAAATGTTTCTATAGCAACCGAAACGGTAGACATGTTGATGCACTGACTTTACAAATCAGCAATTGGCTTCCTGTAATTGATCAGCCATGTTTATCTTTGCATTTTCCCCCATTCAAAACTATAGGAGTGACACGTCTTAGGTATTCTATAGCCTTTAAAGCGATCAATTATTCCATATAGTTCCACCGTTTTCCTAATTTTCACGCCATTTGTGTAACATCTCACAAAAAAACCTCAGTCGAACACATTAAGGTCATTTGCATCACAAATATCGTGTCACTGGGTCAGTCTTTTCTACCCAAATATGTCTCAAAACATCTAATTTTGTGAAAGAAAGTGAAAAAAACCCTCATAAATATTTGAGAGAGCGAGAGAAAGAGAACACAGGACTGGCAAGGATATCAAACTCTCTGATTAAAAATAATAAGACCTCTGCTAGTCAGAGCGCTCTCAGAAGTTTATTTGAATAAGCGTTGTGCTGAGCACTGAGGGTAAACTATAAGGAGCGATGCATTTATCAGTTATACTCACACTTCTATCAGTTTAAAAGACGAATTTCTTTTGTTTGTGAGAGCCAAAACACCCGCTGAATCTGCACTAAATACTTGTACTAAATAATTCTAGGTACTAAAAACTTAGTAATAACACCATGTGTAAGTAAAGAGACTGAACACAGTATTACAGTCTTAGAAATATTACTATCTGCAATAATAAAGTACATTTAGTAATACTAAGGTCGATTGCTCCAAAAAAGTGCAATAATATAGATTTTTTGACCTTCTGTTTACATAAACCTACCAACTAACCAACCATAAAACTACCCTAACAGTCTACTCTGGGAGTTAGTAGACATGTAGTTGCTAATTAATGAAAATGAGTTGAATTAGTAAGTAGAATGTCTAAAGTGGACTATCAAAATAAAGTGTCAAGCACCAAAGTGTAAGTATATTTAGTTTCTCACCAGTGCTTCATTGGCCATGTGTGCTTCGTCCTGTAACTGAATCAGTCTCCTCTCCAGTTCATCACGAGCTCTTTCTGCCTCCTCACGCAACTGTTTCTCCCTCTCCAGCCTCTGCCGCTCCATCTACAGAGAGGTGCAAAAAGCTCATCCATACTACACCAGGATTGCAGCACTGCTAAATGGGTTTAGTAGACCACAAATCCAGCACCTGGTTAAAGGTGCAACATGAAAATCAATACATATGGTGACCATGAAGTCTTAAGATTTACTAGAGAGGGAGGAAGGGAGGAGGGATTTGGCTGACACTTCTCAAGCTCTTCAAAGCAACGTGATTTCCAAAACTGAAATCATTTATTATAAACTACTGTTGAAAGATTTAAGATCCATGAGATTTCTCCCCTCAAAATAGACCTTAAAGTCTTTTACATTTTAATAAATTACATATTTTCTAAATAAATGCTGTTCTTTTAAACTTTCTATAAGAAACCTGAAAATGTTTTTACAAACACATTATTATTATAATCAGTCCACCTGTTTTTAATAATAATTTTAATAAATGTTTTTTGAGGACCAAATCATCAAATCTAAATTGACTCCTAAAGAAAATTGACATCAAAGAAATAATTAGGTTTAAAAAAATATTCAAACAGGAAAGTTAGTTTAAATTTTAATAATATTTCACAATATTACGGTCATTTGGATCAAATAATTTCTGTCTTGGAAAGCAAAAAATGTATTAAAAGTATCTAAGTTACATTTATTTCCTCTTTTTGTGTTGTCCTCTTATCTTTATTGCTTTATTTTATTTTTAATTTTTTTTATTTCTCTACTTGCTTGCAATTCTTTCCTTTCAACTTTGTTTACGTTTCCTTTCTTTTGATCCTCTAAGGCAAGATCTAATTGAAAAACAGAGCCCAGAAAGAGTTTTCATTTATTTATTTATCATAAACAATAATCTCTCTCTGATGTTGTTAATCCGGTAATCATTCATTGAAATCATTCTGACCTGTTTTCGAGCTTTCTCTTCTCTAGCCTGCATCTTCATCTGCTGGACTTCCAGCGAATCAACTCTGCGTCTCCTTATGAAGAGATCGTGGTTCCCAATGCACAGCTGAAGAATCTTCAAACACACAAAAAAATGCGACAAATTATTAAATTCACTCATTCAAGAACAAGTCAAACTATACCTGTATGACTTTTTCTCACAAATGCCATCAGAAGACATTTTATATACATCAGTTATAGGTTGAAGGGACCTTTTTAGGATGGGTTTATTTGGCAACTCTTTGAAAAATAGCATTTTAGACAGTAGTTTAGTTTTATAAACAGTATTAATAAAAGCATACCGTTTTGGATCAACTAATATTAGGACAATTTTTAATTTGGGGTATACATGTAACTAACAAATCCCAGCATTCCATGATTAATTGCAGATTTATTATATCTACAGTCGTCTAGCAAACATCCCAGGATCTTAAACCACCATACCACACCACAGAGGATTTTTGAAGAGAAATTTGAAACTGATCACTGCATAACATCACATCATGAAATACTCACCAGTTTATTGACTCTGAGTTTTGAGGAGTTGAATTTGAAGACATCTGCCCTCTTATCCAAAGGTTTAATGGCAAACTGAAGACACAGTCACAGAAACTAGTGCATCAACAACATTACTACTCGTGGTGTAGAGCAGATGGTTTCAAGATATTAATTGTTCATAAAACGAGTACCTCTTTATCATTGTATGAGATGTTTCTGATCTCATTCCAGGGAAAAGAGATTTTGGGCGTCAGTTTGTTACTCGGGTCATAAATGTGGAGTCCCAAAGCATCAACACCCAGCAGTAAGCTGGTTCCCTTTTTATTCTTGAAAAATAAAAACATATTAAAAAGACCTTCGGTCCAATTTATTTAACTATCGTGATAACACTGCGATGGCTATTCAGAGTGAAAAGGAACGTCATGTGCCTGGCAAAAGTAATATTTTAAACAAAAAGGCAAAATAATTAAGTTTCAAGCAGGGTGGGCACTGAAGGAAGCGTGAGATGATTTTAGCTCAAGGTCACCAATAATAAAAGGTTTGATTACATACAATAATAAAGGAACACAATAATAAAAGCATTTGGCTGTACGTAGTGTAGCTCAGGTTGTTACAGCAGCGGAGGCATTTCTTACCCTAATGGAAAAGTAATTGACCCCATACATCTCCAGATCCTGAGCTATTTTTAAATACTCCATCTCAGCTTCATCTCTGCAGCACACAATAACAAACAAAAACGTGGGAGGGAGGAAAGAAGGGAGACAAAAGGGGAGAGAGAGAATAAATTAGACACAAAATAAAATCTATTTCACCGCAGGGCTTTAATGAGACTCGACTAACTTGGAGTGCAGAAAGCAGAGGTCACGCAGTATGTCTTACAGTAACTGATTGTGGCAATGAACACAAACACACACATACTCACCATAAACTCACCTATTCAAATTATCACACTAAAAACAACTAGATTTTTAGGACAACCTTTATGTTCTTGTGAGTCTGCATGTAACTGGCTTTGTCAAACTGTGCTTAAAGAAACCGCAAGAAGACATCGGTCTACATCTACCAAAAAAAAAAAAACTACACTTAGATTTAAAATAGATAAATAAGATATATAAAATATTAAAATAAACAATTTTAAATGATGAATAAATGAAAATGTAAAAAAAAAAAAAAAAAAAAAGATGAAATATAAGAACATATTCTGTATGAAGGGTTCCATAAGACAACATTGCACAGAATACAATATTAAATAATGTAAAATAAAAGTACAGTAAAAAAGCTCATAATAATAAAATTTTAAACAATTATAAAATTAAAAACTTTATATTATACAAAGAAAATAAGTATCTTTATTAGGGGGCAAACACAAATATAAGAAATAAGTGTGATTAGACATTAAGCTGGGTGTATGTATGAATGAGAGAGACAAAGATGTACAGACTGTGTATTTGTGAGAGTGTATTAAAAATACACAAAGGAGTGTTGTCCCATGTAAAGTGTGGAATAAGAAGGTGCCCTACATGCATCTAAATAGGCTCCGAAGCAACACAGGAAGTGGGTGTCATCATCACAGTACACCAGTTTGGGCTTTTTTTTGAGCAAGGCTATGCCCATGACTTTCCAAAGGGCAGAAAAGACAGATAACACTGCATTTACAGCATCGCAGAGCCAGACTGCCGTTGACTATTTACATCCAGTTTGTTTGTTGCACTTGATTGAAGACTGTGATTTTAGAAGGCGTTTGCCATTACTGTGAGCAACATGCGGTCCATGAAAAAACGTGGGCAAGGTGTCTGAGACTGAACCAAAAGGGCACAATACCTGGTTCTGCCCCTGTGCTCAGCGTAGCAGACTGTGATTCTCTCCTCCCACATCTCTGCAGTCATCTGGTACAGATTAATAACCTGCACAAGAGAAAGACACATGAAGATCAGTCCTCAACTTGAAAAAAACTGTCTTATCTGGGCATATTCATAACAGAGCTCTTGTGCGCACCAGACTCAGTTTGAAATCAGAATACATTTTGTTTGTTGGAATGAAAGCAGCTTTTCATCAAAAAACAACTGTGTTGATGACATGTAATGCCATTTCAAGACTTTTTTTTTTTAAAGAAACTGAAACTTTGTTCAGCAAAGATGCCTTAAATTGACCAAAAGTGACAGAAAAACATTTATGATATAACATTCGTGAAAAAAATTATTATAATTGTATTCTAGAATTACATAAAATTATATTATTATATATATTAAGAAGCTCAACTGCTTGCAGCATCAATATTAATTATAATAACAAAAAAATCTTAAATGATTAAATCAACATATGAGAATAATTTCTGATCATGTGATAATGTGAAGAATAATACTTTGTACTAATATTTCACAGTACCACTGTTTTTACTGTATTTTTGATCAAATATATACTCCATGCCATATTTCTGGCAAACAATTACAATGCATGTCTTACATTCTTTGCTTCATTCACAACATTTCTGGGCCAGATAGTGTTGAGTTCTGGACTGGTGGTGAAAGTTTTTCTTTTCCTGGGAAACTAAGAGGCTAAACAGCTGCTGCTAGTGTGTACTTTGATAAGCATATTGACTCCACAAATATTTTGAGCAAAATAAAAATGTATAACAGGGGTGGAAAGCAAAACTGTTTCAGAATGAACAAAGTTAAACAACGTACAAAACAAAAACAGTTAGCACAATGGCTAATGGAGCTGAAGGACATTTCCTAATTAAGTGGGACATATTTAAATCCTTCAGACGATTCTGAACGCCAATGGAGTAAACAAACGCTCTTTCTCAGCGCTTACTGACATGTGAGCGAATGCTTCCAGCCGAGAGCTTTCACTACATCTAACGCCCTACGGGAAGCCCGCCGAAGCCTTACAGGCTCGTTACAGAGCTCTGCGAACATAATCAGCATAATTAGCATGGAGCGACGCCCATCTCAACATCACACTCACTCTCTTTGGTAGCAGCTCCTCTTGGGACAGGAAGCCCGGTTTGTGGACATTAGGGTCATAATCACCATACTGCAGAAACAAGATGAGAAATCAAAATGAGTTCAATTATGAATACTGCGAGAGTAAATGGACTCACACAGTCATAATGAAGCAGCCATTATATTCACCTGCTCTCACTTAAAGTGAATCGAGTAATATGCTGTGAGTGTTTATGAGAGGCATTATGGGTAAGATAAGCAGAGAGTAAAAAAAGGTGCTACTGAGAGAGAAAGATAATTGCATGATCACATTTTGCACAGTTGTTGCAACAGCAGAATGGGTGGTTTGCACATTGACTATGGGATATGAATGATGCAGAATGTCTTAGAGAAATTAAGTATTATAAAACAATTACACTACCATTCAAAGGCTTAGGGTTGGTAAGATGTTTAATGTTTCTGAAAGTGTAAAGCTCACCAAGGCTGCATTATTTTAATAGGAATACAGTAAAAAAAAACTATTTTGAAATATTACCATTTAAATTAGTTGCATAACATTGCATAAAATCATAACATTGATGATTAATGTATTAATTAAAATGTAGTTCTGTAATGGCAAAACTAAATATTCTACCGCCTTTAGTCTCACATAATCTGTCTGAAATTGTTCTATAATGCTGATTTTTTTTTTGTGGAAAAACATTAATATTTTGGTAACAATGTTAAATCTTTACTGCTGCTTTTGATCAAATTTATACATGCTTGTGTGGTTATCAATATTTTGTGTACATCCTATTCATGCAAACTGAAAGGAAAAAAAGGTTTTCTTTTTTTGCTGGTGTTAAGTCAGAGTTGAGAGAGTGGCTATAACACATCACACCAGTTTTATGCAAAGACATTAATTAAATGCTAATACTTTTGAAACAGCGTGAAACTGACAAATGTATTTACTGTCCATATGTTTGTTTATAAATGGTCTACACTACACCACAGAAGCAGTGCATAAAAATAGCCTCCAATACTCCTGCTGTACGAGGAATATGAATATCACTATTCCAAAATAAACATCATTACAGATTGTGGACAGCTTGCAGGAAATGAAGAACAAGCCGATATGCAGAATTAGAAAGGCAAGACAATAATACTCCATCAGTATCACGCTGGCTTGTCATTTCGAGCTGCTCGGCTGTGATGAGACTGACATGTGAGAGCATCACCATCTGAAAGTGTCTGTGTGAAGGGTTGCTGTCTAAAGCTTCACTTCTGCATCAAGGTTTAAACAGTAAAGGAGAAACTGCTGCCATCTCAGCCTCCTTCTCAGCGATCTTCTCATCCCTGTTTTTTTTATCTTTCTTCTGAATAACTGCCTATGCCTCTTTTTTGATTCTTACTCTCTTTACATATCTTCGTTCTATCTCCTTTTGCCTTCTTTAACTTCCTGTCGTTTCGAATAACTCCCAATCCGGCACCTGCTGTTAAATAGAGATGACAAATCTGTCATGCAGCTACTCACATTTGTATATCAGATAAGTGTTTGTGGATAGCCTGATAATTGCATATCTCTAACTGCACATTAATAGAAATTACAGTAATGGACCACAGCGTTTGGAAGAATGAACAAAAGATATTTTATATAATGGTAACACTAAATGTAAATGTATTTCATTTTTGTAAAAAATGCTTTTTAAAATAGTCTATTACACTCACTGAGGCTGCATTCATTTGTTTAAAATAGAAAAAAAACAATATTGTGAAATATAACAATTACAAATAATTATATTTTAATACATATTCAAATGAAATGTATTCTTGTGATGGTAAAGCATTATAACTCAATGTTACACAATCCTTCAGAAATCATTCTAATACGCAGATTTGCTGCTCAATAAACTTTTATTATTATTATCATCATCATCATAATCAATGATGAAAATAGTTTTGCTGGCAAAGAACAGCATTTAATTGAAATAGAAATCTTTTTTAACAAAGAAACAATGCATAACGGATTTAATTTTTAACATCTAATTTAACTTATATGACACACAAAAAATTGCAGAACAAAAAAACTTTGCAATAATGACAAGTTTTTCTTCGTTTTGTTAGATCTATGATATCAAAGCAAAAAACTAACAGTTATGTGCAAATCACATACATCACATACAATCAAAATAGCGGGTTTCCCAAAGCTGCTGTAAAAAGCCTTGAGAAACCATCAAAAGACTTCAGCACACCAGCACAAGGCTCAAACACCAGCTAAACAAACAGCCGTGCCATGTGAAGCTTACAAATTGCTTTAACAAAGCAAACAAAAGCTTAAGCTGACTCCCATCCAGTTTTTAGAGCCATCTAGTGTTTCTCCATGTCTGACGCGAGTCAAAGAGAAACAGAGTGCGATTTCTAAATTGGCACAAGGTGAGCTTTGTGCAGTTAGCCAAGGCTTTTGGATAAATCGCATGTTCTTGTTGCCCCTGAGCTGTCCATCAAACTGACACCTGCTTAATAAAATGTGCTTCTTCCTGTGGGAAGAGTGTAATGGGATGAATGCGGACCTTGAAGGACATCCATAGAAGGTTAAGGTTTGCTCTGACACTTTTGTGTGTCCATCAAAGAAAGGAGGGTTCCAAAAACAGGCGTTTTAGAAAGAGCACTGACCTTAGCGTGGACGGCGTAAGACGCTAACAGCACTGAAGCCTCGGGTGGACAGTATATCTCCTCCTCTAAAATACTCTTCTTCACCTGTGGGATAGAGCAAGATTAACAGCATTTCATTATTATTATTGCTACATATTTAGGGGAATGCGTTAACAAGAATTCTATGTGATGCCATCATGATAAATGGCAGTGATATTTGCCTGGATCTTGCTAAAGGGCAGAATGGTGGTAGGATCATTCCTTCACAGTGTTTGAATCGACATTCTTTTGGTTACTGGCTCAGATATTCAAGTATTATTAACTACTAGCAAAATATAATATTAGAGCACAAAAAAAAAAAATTATTCCTATGATGGCAAAGTTGATTACTTCAGTCTTCAGTGTTATATGAACCCTCAGAAAGCATTCCAATATGTTGATTTAATGCTTTAAAAACATTAAATTTTATTGCCAATCATAATCACAGTTGTGCTGCTTCATATTTTTGTGGAAACTATGATACAGTTTTTTTCCCAGGATTTTCTGATGAATAGAAAGCTTAAAATAAAAAAATGTTTATTTGTAAAAAATGCATTTGTCATTTCTGTTAAATGGATCTGTTAAATGCATCCTTGACTAATAAAAGTTATAATAATTAAAAAATATATATAATTTCTAAAATCATTGTAAAAAATATATATATATTATTTATTTGTTTATTATTATTATTATTATTTATTATTAAGGTCTAGTCTGTATTTTAGTTGATTTTTTTTTCTGGTTTTGTTTGGTTTAAAGTCTACGGGGGTGGGATGGGTTGGGCTCTTAATTTGCACAATTATTTTTTGCTTTATATTACTGTTATTTTGAAATTCGATAAACAGTTGTTAACAAAAAAAAAAAAAAAGTATATATATATATATATATGTATATATATATTTTTTTTATTAATTAAATAAACACAGTAAACAACTTTTTTTTTTTAATTAATGCATCCAAGCAAAATAATACTAATAAATTGGTTCATTTAGCTAGATACAAACTATTACTGTACATGGAAACAGTAAGTGCGTAAGACCAAGTAGTCTTTCCTATAAAGAAAAAAACCCACAATGTCAGAAACACATATCTAACTAGTTACATTTCTATAGTTGGGGTCTACAAAACTTATAGGAAATTAGATATTTTATTGGGTCCTTTCTAGAAAGACAGAACAAACAACACTGTGTTCTTGTTTGTTTTTTTTAGCTATCCTAGTCACGACTATCCATTAGTAAGCCAGCAGAGGTTGTCTCTTTCCGGCTCTATGGACTGCAAAGCCCAGACGTCATTTATGGCTGCAAATACAAAGCAAAGCCGCAATATTTCAGGGTCAGTTTTAAGAACTCTATAGAAACAGCAGATGGCTCACAGGTTACATTCAGTGTTGCGGGGCGGTTGAGATGAATTCCAAGTGGAGCTGTAGGGAGAAAACAGACGACCTGGCAAAGGACTGCTAATGCAGACTCCTAAGCCTGGAAGAAATCACTGCATATCTGTTTGTAACAATGTAATCTGCTTGTCCATCATCTAGACTTGAACGCACGCATTGAATAAATAAACCTAGACTTGCATTTCCTGGATCTAGCAATGTTTGCAAAGCAGCAAAATAGTAATGTTTAAGTTTTCAGGGAGGTTAAGATTTCAGCATTTGAGCTAAAATAAAATATTGTTGTAAATAATAATCATGAGGTTGCATGGATGCTAACCGGTTAATAAAATAAAGCATGTAGACATAAAAATTCAAGGCTCTATTATCTACAAAACGTTTGAATGAAGTCTGTACGTTAAGCAGTCAAGCTGAACTAATTCCAGAATCCTGTGGAAAAAGAGAGTGCTTTCTTGCAAGCACCGTAACAACTAATTGATAGACTTATGAATGAATCCAAGAATCAAATTAATTCCTGACTTCATGCTTCATCAAAAGAGAAAATTAATAAAGGGTGGAGGAATAGACCCCTGACCTTCATGAACAAAAGAAGTGGTTAACAAAACAAAGGGTCGTTTATGTACACTGCTTATAAATGCAGAAATGTGCATTCGCACTGAAAGGTTAGGATTTAATTGTCAACAATGAACCAGTGCCAAATTACGAGTAAAATATTAGCCTTGCCAAATGAGCTGTTGCTAAAAGCACAACCACACGGGAGACGGCTGGTCACTGTGCCGACCATTAGCTGCTTGGCAAAAAGAAAAAGGAGCTCATTTAATGATAACGAGAACACGGACGCCAAAAAAAAAAAAAAAAAAAAGTTTAGTGACAGGGCTACAATTAGCACAAACTCATAATAAAAAAACAAAAACAAAACAATCCAATCGATAAATGAATAGTTTGCTCATAAATTACATGTTTTAAGTCTGCATGACTTTCTTCGATCATTACAATAATAAACAGACTATTCATAGGTTTTTTTTTCCTTTTATTTAAAAAACACATTATTATTCAGCAAGAATGCATTTAATTGATCAAAGAGGAAGAACATTTAGAATCTTCCAAACTTTAATCTTCAAATAACTTTTCTTTTTAACTATATATTCATCAGAGATTCCTGACAAATATATATATATTATACACACACATATGTATACACACACATACATACATACATACATACATATATATATATATATATATATTAGACATCGCAACTATTTTTACTATTTTATAATAATAAATGGTTTCTGAGAAGTAAATCAGCATATTAGAATGATTTTTAGGGATCATGTGACACTGAAGACTGATATAATGGCTGCTGAAAATGTAATTTAGTTATTAGTTACAATAAAGACAGATTGTACTGTATTTTGGCCAGATAAATACAGATAAAAGTATCAAAGAATTATTCAAAATATACAAGTACTGATGTTGAATTGGTAGTGTATCAGTACAATTGTGTGTATATATAGAGCATGAGTCACATATACTTATTTTATACTTCGTAAAGCATACATGAATACCCTGCCATCATAACAAAGGCTTACTTTGTATGCCATTTTTATTCTATGATTTCTTTTTTTTGTCTTTTTTACACTTCCCTTTCACCTTTATTATACTGATATGAGTGGTCAGGATATCCTTTTGTGGAACAACGAATGCAGGAAAGTGAAACGAATTTGATAATTACACGATTTTTATTTCCAGCCTTGTTAAGACTTGTTTCCCAGTCATCTCTTTTCAAATATATAAAAAATAAAAATGCTTACTGTTTTATCCGTCACCCTACTATCAGCCTGAAAACAGTCACAAAAGTAGCATGCAATGTGTCAATAACAGATCAAAAGGGTTCTGGCTATTATGGTCATCTTTTCAATCTGCTTTACAAATGTGGCAGCACTTTAAGAGCGCAGTCTGGAAAGGGTGGCCGTTCCTGATAAGAGCCCATCCAAGCCAGCGTTTTTATTCAGGATCTGCACATCCAAACACGCGGCTCTATCCCAAGCCTACATATGAGCGGAGAGCAGAGGCTAAGAGAGAACAGACTCACAGTTCTCCAATCTCTTCCCAGAATTCATTAGCATCTTTTGAGAATTCATTACATTCGTTTTCAGAGTGCACTGCCATTCTGAAGCAGCGTGGGTCTACCTCCCATTACGAGGTAGAGATAAGCTACTTACGTTCTCGGAGAATGCCCATATCTTCATCTTGTGCCCTTTACAATGCATTAAATCTACGGGATTGGTACAAGCACTGTAAAGCGAAAGGCAAATTGCCATAACTTAACATTAGATAACAAATGGCAAAACTGAGAACTGAGAGTTAATGCATGCAAAACAGGTGCATATTTACCTCCCATGCCGAGCAAACCAGCTCGCTCAATGAAATGATTGATAATGTGCTCATAATCAAGGTGTTATTGCTTAATGGTTTCTGATCGCTCTGAACGAATCTTGGCAGGAAGCCGTATTACGGTGGGAGGTGTTCCCCCAGGGCTTAGAGAATCAGAGACAGGAGCCCTGATGTGAAGCACACCGATTCCACATGGCTGAACACAATCACACCAAACAATGAAAGGGAGCGTTGAACCCACAGAAAGCACAGCCCACAAACCTCTCACTCAGAACTGCACTGAGAAACCAAATACAGTAGCTCAGTTCTTCTGCTGAGTCTATTGAAACGAAATGGCTTTCCGCATTTGGGTCAATGACACAACATCGCCTGCTGATGTGTACAAACAAGACTTACAGTCCACCTAGAAATGAAATCAAAATGACAACTGTGTAGACTGAAACTAAAATACATTTTCCTAAACTAACCTGAAATAAAATGAATACAAATCAATTGTAGTTTTTAATATACTGTAGTGTATTATAAAATATCACACCTATAGAAAACTATATACTACATATGCATATAAAACATGAAAATTCCCCTAAATATTAATAGCACTAGACTGTGCTGAGACCTTACTATGGTGAAAAATAAATATTTTAAGAAAAACTATATTAATATTAAATACTAAAGACAACAATTATACTAAAGGACCATTTCAAAAATAAAATGTACCAAGACCAATTTATGTAAAAACTAAACTTAATAATCTGTGCACACTGTAAGCTTTGGGAGGGACAACTGAATTTAAATCTTTGTTCACAAATGCATATATGAAACGCATTCGATTCTGCCCCATAAACAATTAGACTGAGATCATTTTACGACCCATCAGCATTATAATATCCCTGACTTTCATCTTAAACCGATATACACACACAGTAATAAATAACAAAGAAAAACCACGATACATCTTGAAATTCAGAGAAGTCAAAGTTAAAATCCCATAACATGAACAGCATGATTTCAGTAATGAAAAAGTGCTCTGGGGTGTTTGATTAAAAATGTTTCTTAATGGATAATTTGCTGAAGCCATGCACACATGTGCTTGAGTCACCTCTTTTTCCATCATTTCCTGTCCTCTCTCTATCCTTTTATCAATAAAAGTGGCAACACGCCAAAAAATTCCAATTAATTTGAGCTGTATTCCAGCTAAACCCACCTGAGCCAATGACTCACCTGCAAGAAGAAGAGGTGCTTTGTTATGTCTTGCACCAGCTCTTCTTCAACATTCTCTGGATAAAACTTGGCCAGGAAATGAAACACTATGGGCTCTTCTTTGGACATATCATGATCCATAACCTATTGCAAAGATAGGTCATAACAAATACGTTGTGCTGTGCCTTGTATACTTTATATAGACTTTTATGCTCGCCAAGGATGCATTATTTGATCAATATATAGTAAAAACATCAATATTGTGAAAATATGACTTTAAATTTAAAATAAATATTTAACTATATTTTAAAATGTAATGTAGTCCTGTGAAGGCAAGGCCACATTTTGAGCTTCAGTGTCACATGATTCTTTAGAAATTATTCTAACATGCTGAGTGATGCTCAAGAAATATTTCATATTATTAAAGTGGATAACTGTGCTGTTTATTCATTTTTATTTTTAGAAACTGTGGTCAGTTGTTTTCCAAAAAGTCTTTATGAAAGTTGAAAAACAGCATTTATTTGAAAATATAATTTATTTTTCATGTAATATACTTTGTCAGTTTTGATCAGTGTAATGCATCCTTGCTTAATAAAAGTATTAAAAAGAGTGCGGTCAAACGATTAATCACAACTAAAACAAAAGATTTTGTTTACATAATGTATGTGTGTGTACTCTGTATATTTATTATGCATGTATAAATTACACACATATGTGTGTAAAATTTGAGATAATCAAGTTGTTTACATGTATATAATATATAACACCAATTATATGAAATAATGTAAATAACAAGTAAGTAATTTTTAAAAATGTGTGTATTTATATACACATAAATATATATTATACACATTATGTAAACAAAATCTTTAGATTTTTGATGCGATTAATCATTTGAAAATCATCTTACTGACCCTTTTTGAGAGATGCATATCAAATGATTACACAATACAAATTAATATGATCTATCAGAAATATTTTTTAAACATAATTAAAGCTAATGACAATGATAAAGTAATAATGTTTAGATATCATTTACTCAAGCATTTTGAGAGTGACACTATTTTAAACAGATGAGCATTTTACCTTCTTGTCCATTTTCAGCCATGCCACAGTGTCTTTTACGTCATACTGCAGACCGAAAAACCAGGTCTCCCTGAGTCCCAGTGTCCGGCACACAAGTTCAAACAGATCCTTTCCTTTCCACTTCAGCTGTCCAAACAAGATTACAAACAAAGTTAGTAACATATGCAGAATTTTTTAATATTTTAAGATCCATTTCTGTCTGTGTCATAGTCTTTCGAAATAACATGTTGGTGCTACTATTTAATTTCAAGAAGCCCTTAAAAGGAAACAACCTAAAAACTCTCTAGGGATTGCGGCAGACTAATCGAATTCAGACTGACCACAAATCTGAACAGCTCTAGTATAATGAACAGCGACATTCCCTGAAAAACCTCATTTCCACAGACCATGTGGACAAGGCAGAGAAATGAATCCGAGCGTGATTACAAAGTCACTGCTGTCAGCAAGCGCATTCACTCGTTTCATACCATCAGCTCATCTTTTATCAGGAGGACTACTGTCAGGAAGCCAGGGGGAAAAAATTACCATTTTCAATTGGAGAAGAACTGTGGACAGATATCAGTTGCGCATTTCTCATTAATATAACTTTTATTGTCTTGTGCATACTGCATACTTGAACAGAATCAATAAAGCAGCAACAAAACATTTATTATTACTACCGAAATTGAAATTGAATCTAACCCTATAAGATTATTACTTAATTATTTCTCATAGGCTTTACGGATGAATAAGTTGTGAGTGACTCTTGAAGGAACAGCATCACATCCTCTTGAACCACTGTTCGAAGAATTGATCTTCTAGAATCTGCCAGTAGGTTTTCTGCAAGACAGACATTTCAGGATAGGAGATGGACTAAAAATGAGCTCCCCAAACTTACTGCCAGATTCTAGAAGATCAATTCAAGAGGATGGGATGCTGTTCCTTCACAATATTTCATCATGTTATTCTTAATAAGTGAGGGCAATTTTTTAGGATTTTGTAGTCTCTGAGAACCTTGACACACTGAACTTGTGGAGACTCCAGGAAGGTTCAGTTCTGAAAAATAAAAATGTTTAACTTGCATAATATTTGGAATGCAGTGTATTAATCTTAGTTTCAGCACTTGCTAATGCATCATAACATTAGTTAATGCACTGTGAACTAACATGAATAAACAATGAGCAACTGTATTTTCATTAACATTAACAAAGATTCCTAAATAGTGTAATAAATGCACTACTAGTTGTTTGTTCATGTTAATTAATACATTACCTAAATACAGTAAACGACACCTTATTGTAAGTGTTACCAAAACACTTCAAATCTTCGATATATGTGTAAATGCGTAGTTCAGTTACTACCCAACAATGTTTCCTAATATTGCAAGAGTACATTTAATAACATCCAAAAACAGAATTTGCCATCTGCAGGAGTATATAAGCAGAATAACAATTAGAAAACTTGTGTTGTGCGAATAATTCTCTTGTGTAGACATCTGTGCTCGATTAGCCTCTTCATTAGTAGGATTCAAGTGTGTTAGGCATCATCTGGACCCAGCTGAGCTAGATGCTACTGTCTTGTGAGCAATATACTTGCCACACGTGTCACCTTGAATGATTAAAGTTTATGACTCAAGAGGAGAGAAGCTTGCTGTTATACGTACTGACAACTTCCAGAGAGTATTGCAAACATCATCAACAGCGCAAACTGTATTAGCATAACAGGGACAGGTGCTTTTCAAGGTGCGGTTTCATCTTGCCTAATGTTTATGCATGAGAACATGACAATATGCTGCCATCCAGAGTCCTTCCAATTAAATATGCTGATGCTTTCCTTCTAGAAGGCTGACGGCTGCCTTCAAGGACAAACATTTACAGACAAATGAGGTGTGTCCGTGTAGAAAAGCGTTCACTCACTGTCCTAACTATTCAGCGGAGAAGTTAAGTGGCATGTTAGGAAGAAAAAATAAATAAAGTGTACTGAAAACTTGATGGCATAACAGCACAAGAAAGAAAGTACAAAAGCAGTAACCTCAAAGACAAAATCCTGTCTTTATCCACTATTGAACCCCAGGCTATTACCTCAAATCAGATTATATTGACTGAGCTACACCAAGACTGTCTTTCTCGTTACGCAGCACAAGATTAGGTGAGGTCAATACCCCAAACAATACCTTTAGCACACGGACTAACTAAATTTTAACCAATAGCACAAATTAAAACCCAATGACTTGCTTTTAACATTAAATAGGAAATATGCACTGTACTTCTTATAATTTGCAGCTGACAATGCTTAAATTAATGCACAAGAAAATATATGAACCACTTTATTTAAGTGAAAATCTATATGGATTCTGTGCATTATAAACAACCATCTTCTGGGGTCTTCTTTCACTCTAATAGCATGTTATGAAAACATTTAGGAGCTAAAATGTATATAACTGGCTTTATGGTTTTTCCTCTAGTTTCAGAATCTCGCTGATGTAATTCATAACTGTTTAGGGAGCATTTTCTGCCATTGTGAAATAATATCTATCCCTATATAACCAAGACTTCTGAAAATAACATGAATTGTGGTTTTGCAAGCCCTGTAGATGACTTTAGTGATGTCTTATTATCAGCTCTCCATGGTAGCCAATAAAAATAATGACTGCATAGGGAGAAACTGGTTTTGTTTTACAAATCCATGCTGCCACCAAGTGGCATTGCTTAGGAAATACAAGGATTTGGCTTAAAACACGTTTAATCCCAAATTTTTCCCAGAAATGAAAATATCCAAATATCCAAACAAATTTATTTTTTAGAAAAACTGTGAAAAATGTGTTTTATTCTTGGTCACAATTGTGATTGTAATTGGGATAAAGTGCCAAATAAAAATCACATTTTCTGCATTTATAATTCTTTTTTATAAATCTTTTTTAAACTGTTTGATCACCTTCTAGGGTTTTTATTATGCATAAACAACTTATGCAACATTGATAGGAAAAGTGAGATTTTTTCCACTCTGTGACCACACTCAACAAAAATAAATATATTTAAATTCATATATTAATTCCTAGACACCCTAAAGATAATATGTGCCAGAAACCTATGTCATATCTTTATGTTAACATACTTTCCTAGCCCTTCATTTTGGAGCTTTGATGCAGTTATCATTTTCTCAAAGTGCAAACATGAAATAAACTGCTCTGGTCATCTGATAATTTGCACTAATTGTGTAAAACTTCACATATTTAATTGAGACCCTTTATTTTTTCCATATTTGCAGGAAGTGCACTAAAACCTCAGTCAGTAAGGTTTTAAGAGCTTTATAAATGAAAAAAATAAATAAAATACGGTCACTATTGTGACCTGTGGGATTAAATGGGTTAACTAAATGAATTAAAACCAGCACAATCCAATAAAACATGCTTAATAGATAAAGTCATTCTAATCCCAGTGAAGCTGAAATCAAATTTAATGGTTTTAAAATGTTTATAGGATGCAAAGGGATGTCTGGGTTAAAAACTATTGTGTAAGCTCGGCGTCTCATACATACATGCTGTGAATAACCAGAAAAAAGGGACTTAGTTTATAAAATCTGCAATATTCTGCACTCAAATATTACTTTTGTTCAAAAAAAATGTAATTCTAGAATCTGAACCGCTTGTACTATAGTTTCCTGTTGCAATTGCATTACTACAATTTCTGTTTTTACAAATTAATGGACGAATCAGAAATCTTGTTTATTTTAATCGACAGCATGTTACAGATGCTATTGAAAGACCTAAAAACTGTAACATTGCTTTAATATTTATTGCATATCAAGATCAATAATCAATAATCACACAAAAGTTATGGCCCAGGAAAATGCCAACCAGAACGGCTACATCTTGCTCCCTCGATTCTAAATATACACTTAGTTTTGTATCTAAAACCACTTTGTAGTACATGAGACAACCTTATTATATAACAACAGAACCAGGATCCCTCAGAACCTCATTACTACCATAGAAAATACTGTTAATGAGTGTGAAAGATCAAAACAGAGTGAGAGACAAGGCAGGCACAGAGCAGTACACAGGGTCTTGTGGAGTGGGACCGCCGTGCCTCATGGGACATTAACTCATGGTCCCCGTCTGTCACACCGTTCTCTCACCACCATCTGTTTTCCCTTAATTCAAAAACACTCCCTGAGACGGTTTCTGTGCAAAAATAGGGCATCTTCCTTCACAAAACTCAAGGATGCTATGTGCAAATGAAGTTCAGCTCCACAGAGGAGTCCTCTGTATGCCTGCAGAACTCCCACCGGATTCACAGTTTGTACAAAACACCTTTATACATGGGAATGATGATTGTTGCCATACGGGACGCTGCTTGTTTCGTATGTTTGTTAGTTTTTCGCTGCAAGGACTTTTGAGCATTTTTGGGATTACTTTTTTTAAACAAAAAAGATGTTAGGCAGAACGTCCAAGCTTCTTTTTTTTCTACACACACAAAAAGGATGATAAAACTAGTCCAAAACAAAAGTAATATAAAGTAGTATTACCATATTTATAGCCTTCTGAAGCCATACAATAGTTTTGTTTGTAGAAACAGAACCAAATAAAGTTGATATTCACCTGAAGAAACTACCTTTTTTCATTAGCCAGATGCTTTTATCCATCACAACTTCAAGATATACATTTTTAGCTCATTCTCTGAGAATCACAGCATGACCTACTGTTAACATTTTAATGACATAAAGCCAACTGTATCATATTTCATATACAACTTTTCAAGGACTCTAAAACATTATCAAAATATATCTTGAATAACCTTTTGCACACAATCGATCACACGCCACCTTTTGTCTAATAGATGGCCTTTAAGTATAATTCTAAAAACATTTCCCTTTAGGTTGTTATTCTCACATATGCTGTAAAATCATTTTGATAAAGAAGACATGAGATAAAAATCAGGCTAAAATGCAAGCATCAGATAAAATACACAAGGCTTTTGAGGAATGTTTGTGTTCATCTCTCAATCATCACTGTATTGCACTGCAAAATCTGTTTTGTCCCCACAATAAAAACTACAGAGATTTAATCTAAGACATGTTATTGGGAAGAATAAAACGCATACGTAAAACATAAATACATGTATATTTATAATATATACTTAACAAATACATATATATATATATATATATTATGTAAACAAACTTTTATTTTGAAGAGTTTTTTAAGACATTTATCTTATATGTCAAGCTTTATAGGGGTAGCTTTAGATATCACTTTGTCAGACGACTTAAAATATAGTGCACAATTAATATGGACCACTTTTTTTTTTACAACTTTTCTAATAGCTTGGTAATATAATAAATCCAGAAGCTTGTACTCATTTTGTGTTTAACTATGGAGAAAAAAAATTACCTCAGGATCAGAATGCCATAAGGGGAATAAACCATGACACCATTTCCATTTTTTTTGAAGAGTTATTCGTTAAGGCCACTGAACTGCCTCGGTTCAAACATTAAAGCAGCTCTAGGAGACAGGGATGTCTTGACGCAGCTCCTCTGAAGAAACAGGTCAGGCTGAGTAACTTGCTCAAGGGCACAAAACTGTGAGCGGAGACGTTAAAATGTCGACAGTCTGGTGCTTTCCCCAAGTTAAGCTCACATGCCCTCTGGTTAATGATGAGCACCATTGATCAATGCCAGCTCAGGTTTGGTTGTAAGCTACAACAGATTTACTCTCACGAAATAATGTAGAGGTGATATACACGCATTTAGACAGTTTAAAGTTAATACCCCACATAATAACTAAGCACTTGCTACTCACCTCGCAGCTGAACTCCAAGTCTGCATCCATTGTAACAACTGTGAGACTGAAGGCTTTGGCTTGTTTCCTCCGAAGGGAGCTGAGGCCCATTTTTGATGCAAGGACACTTGCCATAATAGCTGCTGGTGGTAAACCTTTCTCCTCTTTAAAAAAAACATAAACCTGTCTGCTAACTCGCTATCTGAAGCATAGCTTATGATGGAACACAATAGAGTTGAACTCTGGTTAAAAGCTACAATTTAGCATTACTGGCTAATGTAACAAAATGTGATTAAAGTGCATCTCTACAAGCAGGACGTTGTTAAGCCACCTGCTTTAACTGGTAACTAGTAGTTGGACACATATTTTCCCCATTTACTTCCTCTAAAGCTTCATCTTCAAGCCTGTCAAAAGATAAGGTAAAAAGACAAGACAAGTTCATTAGCTAACGTTACTAAGTAAATGTACAATAACAATAGACGCTGCTTTAAACTAACTTAACATAAGCTGCTAAATAAGCGTAATACCTATGAAAAATGTGAAAAGGTTAAAGATATCTGATAACAAACATGAACGTAGGTACGTATACATGCCTGTAGCAAAATATACACTTTTACACGACTTCACAACATTCTAGGTGTTCATGTAACGTTACGCTTGTTTAGGCTACGTTAATCTATGGTTTCATGTCTCATTGTTGTGAGGTATTTTTGACGGAATTGACCTGACAGCTTATAAACTGGTTGCTAACTCACCTGTCGAGGTGTAAAAACGGCTAATTTCCCGCAGTGTGAGTAATTCACGCCCGCTTAAACACCTGACACACAAACACAGCTGCGGGTTTTACTCTATGAGGCCAACAAACAAAACTACAGCTGAAACTTCGCGTGCGCGTGCACGAGGAGGCGGGAGGACATGCGCAATAGCGTCATTCAGCTAGAGTTAAAAGCCTGCTATTTGTTGTTATTGTTTTGCTGTTGTTTTCGTCAGGGATAATACAAATCAATAGCTAAATATGAAAATAAATAAATAAATACATACAAATACACACACACATATTAATACATACCTTTCTATCAACTATTTCTGATAAAAAAAAACGCTTCTACATTTGTTTTGTTTTTTGAAGACATTTTTACTTCCTCAGATCATGCATTTTAAATAATGTTGTTTAAATAATTGCTATTAATTACAAATAATAAGGTTAAATGTAACACATAAATTTAACTATATAAATAATTTACATTTTAAAAATTTTGTTAAAATTTATATTGAATATATATATTCTTTATAGTAAATATTCAATACATTGTACATTCGGATCAATTTAAGCTTAAAGTTCAGCCCTCTGCACCAGAAAGGGGCGTGTTTTCGCTGACACCTGGGCGGGTCGTAGATGATGTCATCGGAGTAAACAGAAAAGATGGCGACGCCATACACGGGAGATCGGATTTTAGGGACAAACGCTGTTATTTCAGAGGGTTTCGCCAAACAGTTAACCGATTTACCAGCGGAATTATTAGAGCATATATTGTGCTTCCCCGTTCTAAACCATATCGACATTTGCAACGTTTCCTGCACGTGCAAGAGGCTGCATGACGTGTGCCATGGCAGGGGGAAGGTCTGGGCGCATCAGTACAAACTCAGGTGGCATAAATTAAAAACATTTCTAAAGCGTGATACCTCCATCAACCTCCAGTTTATCAAACCTTAAGAAATGTGTTTGAACCCTGATAGGTGGTTTAAGACGTGCGTTCAGCGCGTGAGTTGAGAGCTGTCAGGTCGTGTTCTCATTCTGCTGATGCACCAAATTTGTCCTGTGTGCACATGCAGAGAGATGCTTAATATGTGATGCTTCGTCTTTATAGAATGATCTCCTATGTGTTGGGGGGGAAAAAACTAAATGCACTTATGTTTTGTTATATTTGTTGTTAAGTGACCTTGAACACAGAAATGCATGATATTCTGATGTGCTCATAATAAATCATATATTTGTATGATAAAAACATAAGTTAACGTGCAAATTATTACATTTGTAGTAACTACTTACTATTACATTTTAGAAGATACTTGTTAATTACAGCATTTTAGGTAGATTTAGCATAAAACTGAATTGACAGAATGCACCCTCTAATAAAAGTATTTATTTATTTTTATTACTTCAGGTGATATATTACAACATATACTATTTTAGATATGATGCACAACATTACACTTGTCCCATTTAAGGAATAGGTTTAACATCCCCCTTTTTCAAGGTCAAATATAATTGTTGTGTCATTCATATTTTAGGTGGCCCAGGCTCCAGAGGTTTTATCAGCAAAATGAGCCATACGATTGGCTGAAAGAATTCAAAACCCGGCACATGGTTGGTCAACAGATAAAAAGGACAGTAGAGTCTATTTCCAAGAGGTTCTTCACAGAAGTTGTAAGTGGCTTTAAAAAAAAGAGTAAATTACAAAGCAGTTTATCGTTTTCTCAAAACTTGTAATCTTTTTGGTATGATCATTACGCTACGATTGGACAGGTATATTTGTACGGTAAGTTGGATTGAATAATTTGCTTTAGTCACTAACCCAGAGATCTGTAACTCAGCCTTGCGTTGGTCAGGTTCTTGGAGACAGCTTTGCGGAAATCGAGTCTCTTGGTGCTCCAGAACACTTCTGTGAGGATGAGCTGCTTGGCATTTTGAACTCGGACCAAAGGTTAGAAAAGAGCTCAAAAGTGTTGTTTTATTTATTTCTTCTTCACACTTAATGGTTTAACTCAATTAATGCATTTCTTTCTTTCCCAGGAAATGTTTGACACTTAAGTACTATGCAAAGAAGATCCTGTACTTCCTCCGACAGCAGAACATTCTGAGGAATTTGAAGGGTTTCCTTGAGAGACCACCAGAACAGCAATCAGCCCTCGAAGGTAAGTCAAAGTCAAAGTCAACTTTATTGTAAGCTTATGTCTCACAAAAGAAGGAATAAAGGAATAATTCTCCATTTAAGAGAAATGTATCATCACATCACTTGCTCACCAATGGATCCTCTAGAGTGAATGGGTGCCGTCAGAATGAGAGACCAAAAAGCTGATAAAACCATCACAATAATCCACAAGCAATCCATACAACTCATGTTGCATGTTTATAAGAAACAATATTTGGGTGAACTATTCCTTTAATTGAAAAATATGAAATAGTTACTTTACATTGCTTTACCTTACCAGCGACAAGGCTAAATGGTAATATACATTGTGTTGTAAATGTTAATGTATATAATAATCATAATGCATACTGCATACTGGGCTTTGTCATATTGCATCACTATCGCTGCGTCCGAAATCGCTTACTTCCCTGCTATATAGTACGCGAAAAACAGCATGCGAGGCGAGTAGTATGTCCG
>JAUCMT010000105.1:1400873-1412968 GCA_032357475.1 Enteromius thamalakanensis
ACCGAGCCAAAACTATATCCTTATAGAAATCCTGGCCAGGACGCGTCCGGGGAAAATGGCACGTATGGTCACCCTAATTTAACACATTCTTATGCTGATAGAGCATTACTTACATGATTTACACATTGCTGTTATCTTTTAGCAGGATTTTAGCAAGTTACTAGCATTTTTCTAGCATTATTTATCACATTACTAGCATCTTTTAACATAGCAACATCATTGCATAGACATTTTCAACCCACCAAAGGGTGTCTCTGGGAATTTGGGCCTGTTTGGAAATGTGATATGAAAATCAGTATGTTGGGTTTGTTATGCCATAAACCAGCATAGAACATCTTGCATGATATTGTTTTAAAGATTCCAGACATGTCCAGCCCCCATGTTCCTCTATTAAAAAACATGACAAGACTGTCTCACAGACCAGATCAAACAGACTTTCACACTACTAGTGAATCACAAAAAAATGTCCAACAGAAGACAAGGCAGAACTGTGATGTTGTGTGTGGAACTGCGGGAAGTCACCTGTGATGTAACAATTCTCTTTGAGCATTTCAGCAATGGCAGCTCCGCCTATACCCTCCATCCAATTATCTCGCAGACTGAGCTTCAGGATCGAGGTGTTGGTTACTAAGGAAATTGCCAGAGCTTTTGTACCCTACAGAGAAAAGTTTTTAAGATGTTAATCATATCTTTTTTATTTATATTGACTGTGAGCTACTGTGTAGGTTGTATTGATGGTATATGCTTTTTCTGTAGCCATCATGAATGAGGAAAATAGAGGGCGTGGCTTGTTTTTTCTACTGTGAATTGATTGGAAGTATTAAAATAGGCGTTTCATTCAGAAATGAATAATGACGGAGGGGTGTGGTTAAGGATGTCATGCTCATGTCCTGACAAAATAAATATAGTAAATTTTGATATTACGCAGACTTTAACAGTAAAATTCTTCGTTGAAAATTACATTACCAATGATTCTGCAAAGAAATCTCCACCGATCATACAACAGAATCATACCAGAAAACTCATTAGTGCCAAAACTACTTTGCAAAAGTAAATAAAAAAATGCTGTGTTATGCATGCCAGGTCAGTAGATGGCGATGTTACTTATACTGTGCATCTGTGCATAAACATCAATGCTACTGTCACTGAAGATGTAATACAGGTGCATCTCAATAAATTAGAATGTCATGGAATGTCATTTATTTCAGTAATTCAACTCAAATTGTGAAACAAATTCAATGCACACAGACTGAAATATTTTAAGTTTTTTAGGTTTTTTTATTTGTGAGGATTTAGACTCACATTTAACTAATCTCAACAAATTAGAATATAGTGACATGTCAATGACAATCATTGATACCCTTCACAAGGAGAGTAAGCCGCAAACATTCATTGCTAAAGAAGCTGGCTGTTCACAGGATGCTGTTTACAAGCGTGTTAACAGAAAGTTGATAGGAAGGAAAAAGTGTGGAAGAAAAAGATGCACAACCAACCGTGGGAACCGCAGCCTTATGAGGATTGTCAAACAAAATCGATTAAAGAATTTGGGTGAATTTCACAAGTAAATGGACTTAGTCTGGGGGCAAGGCATCAAGAGCCACCACACAGACGTGTCAAAGAATTTAACTACAGTTGTCATTCCTCTTGTTAAGCCACTTCCTGAACCACAGACGTCAGAGGCGTCTTACCTGGGCCAAGGAGAAGAACTGGACTGTTGCCCAGTGGTCCAAAGTCCTTTTTTTAGAAAAGAGCAAGTTTTGTATTTCATTTGGAAACCAAGGTCCTAGAGTCTGAAGGAAGGGTGGAGAATCAGCCCAACTCATAGCCCAAGTTGCATGAAGTCCAGTGTTAAGTTTACACAGTTTGTGATGATTTGGGGTGCAATGTCATGCGTTGGTGTTGGTCCAATGTGTTTTTTGAAAACCAATTTCAGACATTGCACCCGTTTCACGAAAAATGTTGGAGCACTTCGTGCTACCTTCTGCTGACCAGCTTTTAAAAGATGCTGATTTGATTTTCCAGCAGGAATTGGCACTTGCCCACACTGCCAAAAGTTGGTTAAATGACCATGATGTTGGTGTGTTTGACTGGTCAGCAAACTTACCAGACCTGAACTCGATAGAGAATCTATGTGAAGTATTGTCAAGAGCAAAATGGAAACAAGAGACCAAAAAACGCAGATGAGCTGAAGGCCACTGTCAAAGAATACTGGCCACCTCAGCAGTGCCACAAACTGATCACCTCCATGCCATGCCCAATTGAGGCAGTAATTAAAGCAAAAGGAACCCCCCCCAAGTATTGAGTATGCAGACAGTAAATGAACATACTTTCCAGAATGCCAACAATTTACAAAAAATATTTTATCAAGTATTGATAAAATTTATAAGTATTTTAATTTGTTGAGATGAATTGGTGGGTTTTTGTTAAATGTGAGCCTTAATCATCACAATTAAAACAACCAGACTTAAAAGTCTGTTTTACAATTTGAGTTGCATTACTGAAATAAATGAACTTTTCCACAACATTCTAATTTATTGAAACCCATTTCAAATGTTTGTGTTTTCATGCCCCCAAAATGTAATTGAGTAAATATAGTCAAAATGCATAAAATGTTTCCTATGTTTCAGTTAAGATGTGTAAATGCTCCGTATATCACATTCTTTGCACTTACCTGTGAGCCCAGCCCATAATGCATCATATTGAGTTCACTCTGGTTTATATTTCGTAGGAAGTAGGATACTGGAATTACATTCAGCATCTTACAAGCCTCTCTGTAGCTTGACTGTCCTGTAGGGTCGTATGCTCGTCTTTCATCTAGAACATAACCAAAATACACCGCTTACAAAAGCAGTAAAACATCTCAAGAAGGAAACACTCATGTCTGCAGCACAAACTGTATGAGACGCACTAAAATTTTAAATACAAGGGGAGTGGTTTACTATTCTCATTATGACTAATGAGTGAAAATAATAGTGACGCTTTCCTAGCAAGCACAGGTAATCAATGCAGTCAATGCACAAGATAACCAATGTGGCGTACTCACACACGCAACCTTTACAGCTCAAGCGAGATGAACTGGTGTGACTTTATAAACCAAATACGACAACAATGTATCATTGTTTCTCATTGAGATGCGCAATTATCATGAATGTGGAAAATTCCCAAGCCATTCATTAAACTATGCGGAGGCACACAGCAGTAATCTAGCAGATGGCTATCTCTAATAAGCTGAATAAACAGCCATCAGAGAGATAGTGAGAGATGGATGGAGCCATGATTTATGTATATGTAGAGGAGTGTGTAGGTGTTTCGGTATCTGCAGAACAAGCAGGTGAAAAATGAGAGAGAAGAAGAGAGAGTGAGAGAAAGAGAGAGAGACCTGTCTGAAATTACAAGCATGACTCACGGCCGTTTGCTTGTTTTATTTCCCGTTGAGTGGCAACATCATATTCTGTGCCCCTTAGCTCTTTGACACCCTCTATCAGAACGTGCATCACCCACGTCCCCCCGTCGGCCCACTCTCTCTCTCTCTCTCTCTCTCTCCACTTATATTCACACTTTCGCTTTTAATAAGAACTCTCACTGTGAAATCTGTCGAGTTCCAGGTCTGTGTCAAAATCTTCATCACTGAGGATACACTCTTCCTCCTGCTGCTGTCCATCACCTGCATGGATACCTTCACCTTCATCCACCTCGTCTTCTTCATTCATATGATCTTCATCCTGATGGGCCATTCTTGTGCTCTGATGCTGGCTGGGTGATCTAGACACTCTCTGAGCAGAAAAACAGAGGATACTCTCAGAATCTATTCTTCTGTCTTTCTTTCTGTCTCTTTATTCCTCATCTGTCTTTTTGTCTCTCCATCCATCCATCCATCTATCCTGTATCAATATATATATATATATATATATATATATGGCCAAAAACATTCAGACTTCAAAGGCTTTTAAACATCTTGAAAACTTTCAAACAAAATTTCCCTTCTGCATGGCATACAATCTTACCATTCATTAGTCGTTTTACTTGCAATGTGACATATTTTCAAGTGAAACATACTGTGAGGCACAAAAAGGGAAGGACTTGATTTTATTTATTAGAAATTTTTGGATTTTGTAAACTGGCCACATATCAGAATGAAGCCAGATGGTTTGTGGTGAGGGGTTGCAAAGTTACTGTATGTGCCCACTGGTGCTGAGATGAGCGGGCGTTTACAATTCATTCTCTATGGGAGCTGAGCGACAGGCTCATGCGGGGGATTGACAGTGGAGCGAAACAAGCAGTGAAAGCATCAACAAGTTGAGAAAACCTAAACTTTATACAATGGACAAAAAAAATAAATAAATAAAACCGGAGGTCGAGAGTCAATCACATTTCAATAACTTGATCAAAATGTAATGCTAGAGCAGGAGTTGTGTTTATTATATTAAATTACAGTAAAAAACTAAAAATTGGAAATATTATTACAATAAAAAAATAACTGTTTTCTCTTTAAGAATACTTTAAATGTAATTTATTCCTGTGTTGAAAATCTTTAGTCCAGTATTTAGTGTCACATGAACCTTCAGAAATCCTTCTAAGCTATACTGCGTGATATAATTGTGGAAACCAGCTTATTTATCTATAATGTTAATAAACCACACTGAAATTCACACTTCATTTCTTCACATAATTGATCATGTACCACGAGATTTGGGACATCAGGAACCAGTGTTTCAAATTTCATAGGCCAAACACCTTAAATCCGATTGGTTGAATACATGTACAAAATAACTTTGTTCTTGGTTAAATGACATTAAGCCCACTCACCCTCACATCATGTGTGTTTTAACACACAAGCATATGAAACACATTCATCAAATCTGAGCCAGGACACTCACTTGGCCATCCACACTTCCTCTGCTGTAGAGACTCCTGGGTCTGCTGACCGGCCTGCTTGCGATTCCTCCCAAGCCCTCTTCTTGTCCACCTTCATCTCCTTCATCTTCACACACTGATGGAAGAATGCTCTCTTCTGTCACATTTTTGCCCAGTACCATTCTATATATGTTGCGTGAGTCTGTGATTGTTGAGAATGTTTTGATCAAACTAAATCACATTCAATTCACTCTGGTTTTCCGAGCCAGACAGGATCAATATTCTTAAATAAAATCAAATCTATGAGAAAGCAAATCAGTGCAGTAGTGTCTCCTGTTGGCCCAGACTAACCTGCTCTGAGGGAAGCTTGTTTCTGACTGACATTCACTTTGACTAATTGCAGAGCTGCATTTTTGGACTGCTCATCCAATCAGCTGAGCAGCCTGAACAGTGAGGGTGGGCTATTGTTCAGATCATTTGTTTTGTTGTCTGGTTGCCATGGTGTAATTTCTCCTCTCACAAAGCTACACTCGATCTGTTTTTGCAGTGAGAGGTGAGAGATAGAAATAATGATATGAAACAAATAACCTACATCTTCTCTCACTACACAATAACCTGCTTTCTGTAAAACCTTATGCAAATCTATATTTAAAGTTTATATTTATTTCACGCACACACACACATGCAAATATATAGAGTTCATTTGCAGATAACTGTCTTCAAAAATCATGTTTTTTTAATTGTGTTGTATTTACATTTCAATTAATCTGAATGAAACTGCAATTGGGTTATTTTGATTAGTTTAAAAATTAACAAATCACAATAAACTCAATAAAACACGATTACAATAAAAAACAAAGTTATCTGTTTTTGCAAATAAACCCATTATATATATATACACACACACACACAAACATTTATAAGATTATAAATGTTTTTTTTTTTACATTTTAAGTGTACAAGAGTATATAAAGAGTATTTTGTATATTAATTCATTCTTAAATATGTCATAATAATTACTTTTTTTTTTACAGCATATTTTTATGTTGTTTATTTTTACTCTAAAATGTAGGAAATGTAAGTATATTTAGTATTTCTTTTGAAAACTGTAGCACATTTGGCTTTTTTTTGGCATAGAAAATCAACAGGAAACAAACTGACATTTATCTCCTGAGCCATGAAAGTGCAACCTCTGACTTCAGATGTTCTCTTCACAGGTTCTTTCATTCATTACAAATGTCTTAAACTTAACAGTGCATATACTTCGAGATGTCCTCGCTTTAGAAAGACCAAAGAACTTCAAGTTTTGACATACAAATGTTTTTTATTATTAAGTAGATGCAAAGTTCTTGCAGTATATGCATTAAAATGGCAAATGTTTCAATGTTCGAAGTTCCACAATAGAAGATTCACAGCGGAAATTGATCGGAACAGTTTCTTTTAGCAGCAGCAAAGAACAAACACAAAAAGAGAAAAGAAAACCCCGTGAGCTTCTTCTCCGTCCAGTCACAGAGGAAGGACGCAATCACAACAGTTAAACAGACACAGTGCAGGTTAAGAGAAAACAGGACGCGGTAACATCATGCATTCAGACTAATGCTTCAGGTTCCCCCAAACTAATTACACATCATATTCACGTGATATATTACAAGAAACTCAGAGGGACAAAACCAAATCAATACCCATAATCAAAATACATTCTTAAAAAATTCTCATACATATTATTTATTTAGATATTTACTGGATTTGATATATGCATGTGTGTGTGGTTTTTTTTTGCCCGACTTTTTGTCATCACAGAGTTTGAACGGTGCAAAACCCAAATGTGGGGAGGGAAACATTCAGTGTTTTAACAGCGTACATACAACAAGAATATTCTCCTACAGAAAGACAACAGAAAGCAGAAAGTCCCTCGAAATCAAATTACCTCATGTAATATTTTTCATGCCGGAGGCCACTCATAACTCAAACGTTTTCAACGCAAATCCAAAAGCAAGCTAGGTTTTAACAGAACAAAACAGTGACTTTTCTTAAAGGATTCATTGCCAGAAAACTGTCCTTTCAAAGCCATCGAAAAGGCATTGCATGCAAAAATGAACTATGCGCAACGCATTGATTTTTTTGCTCGTTGCTGCAAGCGGTTACCCTTTAATACAAAACGACAACTACAACGGTTGATCTTCGATCTAAAGAAGAGATCCAGGTCTCCGTTTGGAGTCAAAGAGAAGGGTCGTTACAGCCATGTTTCAGAGAAAAGGGATACAGAGGACGTATAATAAAGCAAAACAGGTGCATCCCCTCTTTCATTTTCTTCAGAGTTTCAAGGATGCTTCATAAAAGAACCAACCAAGACGTTTATTCTTACAGTTAGCTCCAGATAAATGGATATTGAAAGATACTGCTTTGATCTTTTTAAATTAATCTTAAAGCCACTGTATGTAGTTTTGTGCATTTTTGCAGTATTTTGACTTTAACTTTATCTCTGAGTTTATATCTCACAAGAATCATTCGCAATTGTGAGATATAAACTCGCAACTCTGAGTGAAAAAAGTAAGTCGCAATTACCTTTTTTTAATTTTTACAAGCAAAACACAATTGCACGGTGTAAACTAAGAAAAAAGGGCAGAATTGTGAATTATCAGCTCAGTAAATTCCTTTAAACTCAGAATTATGGGATAAAATGTACAATTGCGATATATAATCTCAAAATTGGGAGAATTGGGAGCTCAAATCTCACTTCTTTCTTCCTTTCTTTCTTTCCAAAAATGCAAGAAGTCTGAATTATGAGTTTACAACAGTGCAATGACCTTTTATTTGTATCAAGGTATTTTTTTGTTTGTTATGAAATGGGTTTCAATACAGAACAGACATGTGCCTTAGTCTATTTTTACTAAAATTCCAATAAAATTCATTCTATATCAAGGGCTAGTTGTTACAAGTTATATACTAGCTTCAGGAGATATTCAACCACAACTCTTCAGCATGTTCAGATGCAGTTTGGTGTCCATTAGCAGTGTGTTTTTCATTTAGAAGCAATAATATACAGAGCAAGGTTTTGTACAGGTCTTCAACCTAAACATGCTGACATCAAAATTCATTCTCAGTTGTCAAAAAAAAAGAAGAAAGAAAGAAAGAAAAATAAATAACTGGCATGTCTTACCATAGTGTTTTTTAGTTTGTTAGCTTCTGGGATTTTGTTTCTATTTGTAACAATTTTATACTCACTAAGAATAATAATAATAATAATATATTGAATATTAAACAATAGAGTGTAATGTAGACAAGAGAGCAGAAAATGAAAAAGACAAATTAATAATATAATTAATAAAATGTTGTGATTCTTTCAAAGCCAGAATAATTCAAAATAGACCAAAATGAGATCTAAACCCACTTTTAAGGCCAAGGACAGCGTGAATCGCTTCGCTTTAAGAGGTCTATATTTGGTTTTTTTAAAGAGAGTCACCTTCTGTAAATACGGGCATGTCTTCTCTCTTCAGCATGGATAGAGACTGATCTTTCTGGTCTTTCACCGAAACGTTCAAGATAACTCTTAATAGTAAAGTCAATATCTACGCATGTTGCACATGAGGAAAGCCACTGATCTTGCTTACACTTAAAAAAAGGCAGGCCATGTCTAAGTGCACGCAGCCCATTGGTCAGGACAAAGCATAAAGACACATAAAAAAGTGCATTCAGAAATTCAAGTGAAAGGTACTTGTATTAATGCAGATTTTGACCATAGAGATGCACATCAAACAAGACCTAGCAAAGAAAATGAAATATTCCATAAAGAAAAAAACAAGACATTTTTAACAGACAAACTTGGCACAGTTTTTGCGAATCATGGTTGGTGTCCCATCATGCTTCTGGTTGGCTGATTAGAGCATGAGCAAAAACCAGTGATTAATGGACGGAAATTGTGACTATGAGCAAAACACCCTGTAAAAAGAAGAAAACGAAGATTAAAAAAGAAAAGGGGCAGAAAGAGTATGCATACAGTACATAAGTAACATGAAATGCTGAAATGATTTAAGCAAATATTCAAATATATTAGCAAATACTTATTCACATAAATCTATTTCACAATTTATTTAGTTTTTGCACTAATTTTTTTTTCAAGATTTAGAATACTGTACAAAAGTTTGTATTCAGTAATATTTTTATCACTGAAAGAAATAAATACATACTTTAATTCAGCAAGAATGCACTTAACTGGTCAAAATTCAGCTTTACATAACAGGAATATATTAAATTTTAAAGCATATTCAACTGGATAACAGCTATTTTAAATCCTAAAAATAGTTTATGTTTTTGCTATATGTTTAATCAAATAAATGCAGCCTCAGTGATAATAAGAGACTTCTTTTCAAAGCACTTTTTAAAAACATTACCGACTCCAAACTTTTGAACAGTAGTGTTTTATTTTCCTATTACATGCCATTTTTCATTTTACATAAGTAAATGTGGGCTATAATTACGATTAATTAGATTAATTAATCTGCACGTCATGTAACTAATTCCATTAAAAACAGTAAGCGACTGACAGCTCAAAACAAACACAATAATTAAGCTCACATTTCATTGGAACGTTATGCATTAATTGCAATACTGAATTATTTCGTGACATATAATTTTGCCCACTATCCAACAGAGTACCAGATGCAAATGGCGAGGGACCTTGAGGTAGCTCTCATCCTCCAACACAAGGACTTTCATCATAAAACATCAAAATAAGTGACACCTCTCACAGGAACTACAGTGGCCATCCGGTAAAAGGGCCAGTTAAGCGTGCACTACGGTTAAAGCACTTGTTCTCTCCCTCCGCTCTCACGGCGAGTGTGCGATGAACAAGCTCTTATCTGTGAGAGCACAAACAGAGAATAGCACAACAGCCACTCTCTTCTCACTAATCCTGTTACGCTGCAGCCTCTTCTCAGCCTCCGTCTCTATGGTTACAGCTGGCATTCAGTGATGCTGGTCCAGAGGCTGTATCTACAGTAATCTACACGGCACAAGGTCCTCCTACAAGAGCGGATAACCTAAGGCGACTCAAGGAGAGGGGAGGAAGGATGGAGAATAAGTAAACAGGACTTACTCATCCGTGTCTTTCTTACTCTCTTCGATGTATGCGATAGATTCCGACCTTAGGCGGTTAGTGACCTCGTAAGTGCGCAGGGTTACACCGAAGATGTCCTCGTGGTATCGATTCTCATCCTTCAATGAGAAAGAGGAGAAAGCAGTTTGGAAAAGTAACTGGAACTTCTCAACTTCTTCTAAATAATAAAAAAAAACACTAACTACAAATCTAAATATAAAAATAAAATGTAATAACATTTTAAGAAAATATACATAGAAATTGTTTTCATAAAATAAGCAAAACAAAGGTTAATTTTCCAGAGACCTTCCAATCGTCAATTAATCATGTGTGTGATTTATGATTAATTAACAATTGGAAGGTCTCTGGAATACACATATGCATTTATGTATATATGTGTTTTATATATACAGCGGGTAGGGTACAGAAAATATTCAGCCCCCTTTAAATTTGTAACTCTTTGTTATATTGCAGCCATTTGCTAGAATCATTTAAGTTCATTTTTTTTCCTCATTAATGAACACACATGATCCCATATTGACAAAAAAACACAGAATTGTTGACATTTTTGCAGATTTATTCAAAAAGAAAAACTGAAATATCACATGCTGTGACACTAATATATTTAACTCAGGTGCTGTCCATTTCTTCTAATCATCCTTGAGATAGCTCTACACCTTCATTTGAGTCCAGCTGTGTTTGATTATACTGATTGGACTTGATGAGGAAAGCCACACACCAGTCTATATAAGACCTTACAGCTCACGATGCATGTCAGAGCAAATGAGAATCATGAGGTCAAAGGAACTGCCTGAAGAGCTCAGAGACAGATTTGTCTGCTTCAGATTGATTTCTGCTGCACTTAAGGTTCCTAAGAGCACAGTGGCCTCCATAATCCATAAATTTGAAAACACATTTTAAAAGATGTTTGGGACGACCAGAACCCTTCGTAAAGCTGGCCGTCCGGCCAAACTGAGCTATCGCAGGAGAAGAGTCTTGTGGCGCTTTTCTACTGCGTGGTACGACTCGGCTCGGCACGGCTCAGTTCGGCTTCCACTGCAGTTTAATACCGCTTTAGAGTGGGCGGGATTATTCACGTGTCGTTATTGTTGTGCCGCCTCTACTGCCGTGACATCATTGTAAACGCACCACAAACAAACACACAATAATGGAGCATATCAACGAAATGGTGTTCTTTATTCTCAGCATGTGGATGTTTTTAACAGCAAGACATCTGTACTTCCTCAATAGACCACAGAACAGCCTTTTTGGTTAATAAAAAGCGTTTCTTCAAACAAAAAAGTTGTGTCCGATCCTTCGCTGGCTGTGCTGATTTAAATCTAGTGGGTCTGGGGTGGTCTCGTGTTGTAAGTTCAGTGATGCAGTAATGACGATTTTCTCCAGCCAATCAGTGACCAGCAGAGTTTACATGTCACGTTTTGATAACAGTTCAGCTCGCTTGGAACCTCGGCTGAGGTGGTACTCAAAAAGGACCAGGTTCTGTTCCCAAAAGTGAGCTGTACTGAACCATACCATACCGTAGTATGCAGTGGAAAAGCGCCATTGGTGAGAGAGGTAAAAAAGAACCCAAAGATCACTGTAGCTGAGCTCCAGAGATGCAGTCAGGAGATGGGAGAAAGTCAACCATCACTGCATCACTGTTAAAATAACGAAGAAGTGGCTTCACAACAACTCTGTGACTGTTCTTAAAAGGCCCAGCTAGAGCCCTGACTTGAACCCAATTAGGCCTCCAACCTGACAGAACTGGAGAGGATCTGTAAGGAGGAATGGCAGAAGATCCCCAAATCCAGGCGTGAAAAACTTGCAAAGTCTTTCCGAAAAAGACTCATGGCTGTATTTAATCAAAAGGGTGCTTCTACTAAATAAGAAGCAATACTTTCAGATTTTCTTTTTTTAAAAATTTGAAAAAATGTCAACAATTCTGTGTTTTTCTGTCAATATGGGGTGCTGTGTGTACATTAATGAAGGATGATTGAAAACTGTATTCTAATGATGCAGAATTATTTTTGCATCACAGGAATAAATTACATTTTAACATAAAATAAAGCTTTGGTCCCACTTTATATTAAGTGTCCCTAGTACCCGTGTACTTTCATAGTAACTAGATGTGTATGTAGTATGTAAC
>JAUCMT010000105.1:1420812-1447902 GCA_032357475.1 Enteromius thamalakanensis
GTCATGAATAATGTTACACTGCTCATTAATAATGCATTAATAGGGCCGTCAAGCCGATGACGTAGATATGTACTGTACAAGCCACGCAGCGAATGAGCGCTAAAAAATAAACTGCATCTACGTCATGCGATCAAACGTAACTTTTAAAACCGGATGCACTAAATGGTCTCAAAATGCGCAAAAATGCCATTTTTGTCCCCGAACATCACAAATGTGACAGGAACCTGAACACAACACAAGGGTTAATATAGTATCCAAGGGGAAACTTGCCATTGTCCTTTTTTGTAAATGAAAGCTAACTCACTTTCCAGTAAATGTGACATGACCAGCACTATGGACCAGGTGACCCTGATCCTTGGCTCATCGTGCACACTAAAATACCTGATGAACACACTGTTCGGCAGACAATGGCATATCCAGCTTTCCTCTGTGTTCACGAAATCATGATTGATTGGTCTGCCAGACTTGTAAGGATGAAATACTTCTGACTCTTTTTCTGTCAGTTTCAGATTATATTTACGTAGATGCTGTCACTTTCCATAAGATGCCAAGATGCTTTTTATTTTGAAAAGTTGCTTTTCATTTGTTGACATTTGCAAGAAATTAGTAGCTATTTAAGCCTCTAAGATGCTATGAAGCTTATTTTGTAATATTTTTTTTTTTGTCATATTATTTTTTTATATTTTGATTAGTTATTTGCATATTATTGTGATATCAAAAAATTCATAGTTACCCAATGCTGTGTTTCTTTCTTCCAAGAACTCCACTTTCACAATTTGATTGACAGGTGGTGCGTCCTCCAGTTTCTCGATAAGAGTTGTAACTAGAACTTCATTGTTGCCAGGAAAAACTCCTAAATGGTCTCCAGGCAAGTATTTCAGGCTCTCGTGGTTGTTGGCATCAAGACGCACAAATATAGTCGATCGGCTGGTAGACAGGAAGTAAGAAAACATGTTAATTTGAAACACCTGCAGTCATTCTTAAAGAGATTGCAACAGATATCAAGCTTGCCTACATTGGGTATTTTTGCTAGGATAGGCTGGAAAGAAGTTTTTTAGACTTAAAAAGCAATATTATAAAAACTCTAGATACAAATGATTAAAAAACGTCAGAATAAGCTTTCTGTAATTCATATTAATTTTAGATGTAAAATAAACACACGTTTTTCACATTTCTTTAAAAATGAATTGAAGTGAATTGGTCACAAATGTTTTTAAGGCAGAACTTAGTTGTAAATGCATTGGCAAATAATTAAATCAAAATGTAAATCTATTAGACAGAATATTAGCAAAAACATACTTCGATCTGGCACTTTGTAGGTTCTGTCTTAGCAGAAATTTGGCCCCGTAAACTTTCTTTTTATGGATGTTGTAAAGCGCTGAGAGGTGGACACAGAAAACAATCAACAGTTAAAACATGCTGTGTGAAATTAGACCGTATAAAACATCAAAAGGCAATTTACCGGCCCTACAACTTGAGTAGCTATAAAACTCATCATCATTTCGGGGACATTAGATGCAATGGTAAAAAGTCTGTGACATAGGAAATCAGGCTTGGAAGCCCTAAATGCATTGTTTACACTTTCAACAATTGAATAATGAAGTGTTTACAATCTTCTGGGTAAAGCTAACAACACGCCGCTGAGACAAACCGTGTCAAGCTAATGAGCCACTGAAATGGCAGTCCCTTCAAGAGTCAATTGGCATGCGTCATAAATTTTGAGGCGATAAAAAAGCTTGGCCATTCACAAGGGTAGACTTTAAGTATCATTTAATCTGATTAAAGCTTATTGGTCTTCTGAAACGATGACTCATTTCTTGATGAATGGAAGGCACTAGAGCAGCAGTGTACCTTGGGTTACAGTTGGTGCCTCTGCCGTGTATGTCATCCGGAACTTGTTTTTCTTCCAGCTACGATCGTTGCTAATCAAGGAATCATTCGCTTTCTCAATATTAACATCGTCGCCGACACAGAAAACGTCACATGCAGCCTAGGATGAAGAGGATAATAATTCATTCTTGACATTTTATGATGCTAAATCATAAGAAATATTCTGTGCTAATATAGAGTTAAAAATGTCTAAATTAAAATATAATAATAAAAAATTCTAAATGCAGTAGTCCTGTCAAATGATTAATTGTGGTTAATCACATCCAAAATAAAAGTTATTATGTTGTATAAATTTATGTGTACTGTTTATTTTGCTTAAATAAATACACACACATACAGTATATATATTGCAAATATGTACACATTTATTCATTCATATTCTTATATTTTAAACTATATATAAATGCATTTAATATATAGCCATTACATATTTTTCCTAAATATATACATGGAGGCTTGTGTATTTATATATAGCTACATAAGAAATATGCATAGTATACACATATATATTATGTAAACAAGAACTTTTATTTTGGATGCGATTAATCTTTTGATAGCAGTAAAATGCAGCAGAATAAATATACACTGTAAATAAATGTATTAAATATGAATACGATAATATGTATGTATTAAATATTAATAATTTATAAGAATTTATAATAAATATAATAAATAAATAAATAAATACAAAATAAAATGCACACACAGTAATTAAAACAATAAAGAAATCAGTAAATAGTATACAACCAGTATATACTAATATATACTAACCAGTATATAATAATAATAATAATAATAATAATAATAATAATAATAATAATAAAATAGAAAATTAAAAAGTACAGTACAATAAATGTTCACTAAATATCTGAAGATGTAAGATGTGTACATTTACATAATTATAATAATAATAAAAAAATGTGTTTAGGTAAAAAATATTATTAATACAATACCAAAAAAATCTGACTACATTACATGGCCAACTAAATGGCTCTTTAAAATAATAAATGACCAAACTCAAATTTTCTTATTTTGTTAAAAAAAAACTAAAATATAAAATCAGTGATTATCAGTGAGAGCCCACAAAAAAAAAGCCAAAACAATTATCATAAATGTAGTGAACTAATATTTGGGCAGTATATTCTAAAATGACAAATCATCTTACGTTATATAACATTTTGTAAAGAACAACCCAAAATATAGTGAACGTCTCACAAATCTAATATAAATTAGTCCTCATTTTAAAAGGCTACAACAAATAGTTTCTACAGTGTAGTTCATTTAAAAACAATATATTGAATGTAGTGACTGTAGCCCACTGCTTGCTTGTGGCAGTACCTTGAAGACCTTCTTGGCCCATGTTCTGAAGGATTCCTCTTGGCCGCAGAGTTCATCTCCCTCTCCCATGCGCAGGATTCGTTCCCCACCGAGCTCTTCGAACAGCGTGTCCACTGCGTGGGCAAACGCACAGAAGTGTGGGTATGCCCGAGAGCCAAGGCCAAACACAGAGAATCTGCATGGGAGAAACACTTTAAGCACACGAGAACAAACAAACTGAGGTAGCGTATATACAAAACGAAGCGTATTATAAGAGTGGGTCGGTTGTGGACATCAGGCCAGGGGCTGTGAGCTTTGATCCTGAAACTATGAAAACTAAATAAGGATGAAATTCAAGGCCAGAGAGGATGTTGCGCAAGCAAGCGCGTATGCATACGTATAAAGCTTACAAGTCAGAGCTGATTTGCAAAAAGGGTGAAATTTCTTTTGATTGCTTTAGGATGGAATTTCTTTCAAACTAAACTTCTTTTCGATGGTTGTTTTCTGTTCTTTTGCTCTTTGTGCTTTTACTTTTCAAGAAGTTGATGGACTTCAATTTAAGCCAGAGGGAGCACAAAGAAACCGGAAGAAACCAAATACACACACATATAGAAGAATATCAAAAGAGAAAACAAGTAAATATATATTTTGCATAAAGAAATTCATTTTGAGAAAAGTAGGCCTGATTTAATTTTTGCATTGTAACATTTCCCTAACTGTAAAAAATGATCTGATCTGTAAAGCGTGGCATTTTAACTCATCAAAATAAGTTAGACCATTTCAACTTTTTACATTTTAAGTAATGTAATTACTTGATGAAATTACTTACTTTAAATTACTTAATGTAATTAATTTAATGTAATTTAGTTTAATGTAATTTAACATATACTTAAGAAATTAAGGCAGCGACTGAACATAAATTTGAAATATTTTACAGTGATTATTTATTTATTTATTGTTTATTCATGTTAGTTCACAGTACATTACCTAATGTTAACAAACACAACTTGTGATTTTAATAATGCATTAGTAAATGCTTAAATTAACATTAATTAAGATTAATAAATGCTGTGTTGTTCATTCTTACTTCATGCTAACTAATGTTGTTAATTAGTGAACCATATTGTTACCAACTAAATATATTTTCCATAAAGAAATTTAATTCTAATGAAATTTAGGTCTGTTTTAGGACCATTAAGAATTTTTGCACTGTTTGACAAAATTCCTATAATGTGTTTTTATTTGTTTATTATTTATCTTTCATTGAAATCAGTTATCAATATAAAGCTAGTCTAATACAAATTCACATCAAAAAAATTATAATAATTATATGCAATATCATTTCTTTTATTAAAGTACATTTATATTACATATGAAAATCTGGAGGGAAATGTGCTTTTTTAATAGAAAACCCTTTTTCACTGCGGGATAATTAATCACTTTTTTTTTTTTTTTGCCAAAACTCTTTTTTCCTTCTTTTGATTTTAAGGTGAAATAACCCAGACATGTTAATTATTTAGTTTGTCATAGTTGATTATGTTCTCCAGATACAGGCAGTACAGTACCTGACATTAGCGAGTGGTCCAGTGCTTTCAAAGTTGGCTTTGGATTCAGGTTCGTCGCTGGAGGATTTGCGTGTATCAGAATATGAAGAGACGCTGTTAAAGCGCACCTTGTACGTCCTGAGAGACAGAAAGAGAGAGTGCTTTTTGTGAGTTTGTGTTTATGTGAATGGTTCCAGTGTACAGAACAGAGAAGAAAGGCATGTTACGTGTTAATGTGTGTGCCTGTTGCATATATGTTAGACTCTGTGTAGGTGTGTGAACTGAAACACTGAAAAAAATTAATTATGGGAAAGCAGATGGGTGGGAGGACGATATGAAAAATCACTCGCTTGTGTCTCCACTCGCGCACACACTCACTTTCTGTCCTCTACGCTGGTGGTGGGATGTCTCATCTCCATCAGTGCCGCACCAAATTTCTGTAGAGTGGAAAAGGGGAGAAAGAAAAACAGGAGAGAAGTTACTGGCCCTTCCCACGCATGTTCTCAATCACAAATTCATCCAGGACCTGCCAGCATAATGCAGGTTCTCCATTGTACAGTATATGTGTGTGAAGTCCTTTATCATCATGATGAGAACGTTCTGTTGTGTTGTGAAGTGTTGACAATTTGATTCAAAGCAAAACACAATGATTGATGTGCTCATTGAAACACTAGCAAGCTTCTGCTTTAATAACTCACCTCTCCGTTTTCAGGAGGGTCCCCATTGCCAAACGTACTTGTTACCACTAACACAAGCGTCTCGTGTTCCAAGTCGACGGTGTCATATTCATCCATGGACGTCACCTGCACGATCAAATAATATAGCATAACACAACGTGTGCTGCTACTTCTATATTATATCATAACCTCAGCACCAACATCATTCATCCAAATAGTTGTATTAGTCCTACTGTTGTTGTTCATTAGTTTCTTATTGTTTTATGCCATTTTTTGATTTGGACATGAGAGAGGAGACAGTGGGGAATGTGACTGGAACATTATTCAAAATTAAGAAATACATTTTTAATGTTTATTATATTATGGGATATTTGGGGCGATGAGATTATTAATTATATTGAATTGTCATTGTTAGATGGTAACCTATTTTTTTCATTAATCAATTATATTTGTTACTCTTTATGCTTTGAGTGGAGGTTTTGCAAAGAGTATACATACACTTTCCTCTAGACCGCAAATTACATACCGGATGTAAACAAGGCCAATTTTGGCCAATATTTTTGGGTGAACTAACTTAAGAAAGACTAATGCTTTCACTTTTTAAACTTCATTCAAATCACAAACCCTAAGTATTACACTGGTCACAAGTTGGGACCCAAGCCAAGTCTCACTTGTGGATGGACCTTCTTGGCCTTCCAATAAGCAACCACCAAACGCCCAAAGATCACAATGACCGGTTTTGCACCAGCAAGCATGTAATCTAGTTTTTCGTACTGTTTGTGAAAACATATTTAACGCTTCATCCACTAGACTGGTTATTGGTTTTTCTGCCTGACTTCTAGGCCAGGAGCAAAAGTTTATGTGTTGGATCAGCGTTTGGAAAGATTTTAGGCAATGTTTTCAAGTGTGAAAACCACGCAATGCGCATCAAGAATGGGAGGCACGTTATCTCTTGATCCTAACGTACTGCCAAAAGGGGTGTAGAAGTAATGAACAGTTCGTACGGCGCCTAACGAGCCTATAATGCTCCATGATACAATTAACAGAAAAGACGCATCAGTGCGTGTGGCAGGGCAAACGCCTTCAGGACATGAAGAGAGAGAAAGAAGCGGTATATCTGCGTCATCTGCATGTAAATCACGTAATAACAAGCGCACATGAACCAGATTGATTATTCTGCTAGATTATAAAAATAACTCTGCATTTAACTGCTATCCCAAGGCAAAATACGTGATCAGCTCGATACTTTTTACATGCCACATAGCTTTGAGTGTAGTGGGATCTTAACCTACAGCTCAATGCCTGTGTGTGTTGATTCTTGGCATCTGATGGTATTGGAGGGAAAGAAATTGTGTAAGTCATCACATAGTTTGGTATACTTTGGTATGAAAACAGCTTTTTCACTCTGTATTCTGCAGTCTTGAATTGAAAGAGAGATTTTGGTTGTGAAAGTAAGGCGATACATGTGTCTTGCGTCAATATTCATTGTAATTTTGTTTACATCAAGGTTTATGCGCAAATCCACGGAAGGCATTCTTTGGGGATGAATAGGAGATGGGAAGGGTTTTAAGAATCACATGCAGATGTCAATCTATTATGTGCGGTTTAAGAACAACGGGCTTACCTTGGCATCAAACGCATGCTTGAAAATCTCACAGAGCGTTTTTGCATAGTCCTGCGACTTCCCAGTTTCTGTGGCGAACAAGATAGTGGCTTTGACTCTCTTGGCCATGGCTTGTCCCATGAGTTTGGCGGAGAATTTCACAGCCCTGCAAGTTGCACACAAACATAGTAATGACTTTTTGGACATTTAAAAATGATAATCAAGACTTTTCTTGAACATGCAAGATACTGAAGTTTTCATATGACCTTTACATTGATCTAAATGGATTTAAGACATTTGAAAGGCCGGCTTTACAGCAGAATATGAATTTATTCTTGAAGTACGCATAACTGATTCTGTTAATTTGCTGTTTATTACTTTGAAGCTGCTTTGAAAGAATCCTTATTGTACAAAGCGGTATATAAAAAAGGCTTGTCTAAAGACTTGACTAAAAATCTCATCGATTATAATGCGCATCTCTTCCACCACTGCTCAGCAAGAGTTCAACACACTGACAGACACTTTCCCCTCATTTCCGAGAGCACAATCACATAAACGTAGCTACTTACAGTATATCCTGCGGGCAATTACTGTAATAGCTCAGAGGCTGAACGTTGAAGGGACACTGAAAGAAACCTGATTACACCTGAGTCTGATTCAGTGAGTTAGACGCACGCTATTCTCAGCATAATAACGGGAAAAAATAACGGGTGGAAAAAAATAACGGGTGGAAAGCACTCTTAAACAGCCATTAATACAACCTCCTGCTGAAGTTCCCAGGCTACGGGTTATAATTACAACAAAAGGTTGCCAAAGATGTTGAGTGCAGCAGACGGCCGGCCTTCATAAGCTTCATAAGCTCTACAGGTTAAACTCAATGTACACTTTGTGCTTGAGACAAAAACAAACAGCAGAAGGTCTCGAGCTCTACACCCACTCACTTGGCAAGTTTCTTGAATCCAATTGCTCTTTTTTTTGTGGGCGTCCCATTCACTCCTTTCCACACGTGAGTGTTCCACGGGTCAGGCTAGGCAGTGAAAGAAAGAAAGCATATTTTAATTATGAGAACTACAGGCTGATCGTGCTTAAGTGATTGCAACAGAGTTCTACAAAGAGTCCTATAACCCAGGAATTCAATTGTATATTTTCTATTTTATAATTTAAAACCAAACCAGTTTACTTTTGGCAAATGATTTGCTTGAAATGTGTTTGTACTTCTTTCTTTATAATGCTGTAGATGTCACCTTTGTTTAACTTGCCTAATGTCCATGCATTTAAAGTCTGGATTAAGAATTAAAATATTTTTGGGGTCACCTGAAGATGTTTTCGCTATTTTCAAATTAACTAAAAGCTTAACTGCCTCAGAAACATGGATGGTAAATTAGACTCATTTTCAGTAACGTCTACAAGCAATAAGAATGTTCATAAGCTAAATTTAACTGTCCCAGGAAAGGGTATGAATACTTGTGCAATGGAATCATTTTACATTTTGAGTTTTTAAGAACTTTGCAAAGAAGTTAAAAACCAGTTTTTGATTTACAATTATGGTGTATGGAAAAAATTCATTTAGAGCAGTTTAACAAAAGGCAGCAATATAAAAAATATGACAAATATTAAGGGGTATGAATACTTTCGCAATGCGTTGTATATATAATTTTACTCATCGGTAAAAATCCAAATCATAATATTACAGTGTAATATAACAGTGTAGACTGGATAAAATACATACCTGGTACTCAAAAGAAGGTGTGAGGCGATAGTTGAGCATTTCCTGGTGGAAAACAGGTGTAATGCTGCCTGACATGGGCGGCACTATCCAAACCCAGTCCCCCGGGCAGCCTCCCCTCACTCTGTACTCATTCTCCATGTGCTTCATGAAGGACTCGGTGGCTGAGTGATGGTCTACTATGGTAACTTTTGACATCTAGAAGGAAAAATTGGACAGAGTAAGACCAGATCAGACCAAAAATAAGATTAAATTCAGGTTGAGAAGCTAAATTTGACTAATAACAATTTATTTATTACTTAATCTATGAATCAAATAGAATGTTCATTAGTTGCTAATGTAGTAATCATTAATGGTTTAGTTCTTCATGAGTTAACTGGTGATTACCTATGCATTGGTTAAGCATGAATTAATGCATATTTGTGCACCCGATTGTAAGTGTTGCCCAATTATTATATATTCTCTAACAGAATCATAAAGAATAGAATCAATAAAATATCAATGCTTGAGAAAAAAAGGCCAAAATATACCCCATTCCCAAAAATGAATGTGAGTGTTTTTATTTTTATCTGACACAAATCCAGAGTGTTTCCCAGCATACAAACCGCATCGGCCGTGTGCATTCTTATTATCCAATGCATTTTATCTTGTGATGTTTAATGCAGCATGTTGACGTAAGTCAATACAACCTACAATTAAATCCGCAGATTGGCTTGTATTACAGCACGTCTACTTTTCAAGGAAGAATTAATTGTTATCTGCCATTGTTTTGACTCCATCCGCTATTATGAAAGATAAGAAAACGGAGCACAGCTACTTACTAACGTCTAATTAGTTTATCAGTGTTGAAACCATTCCATAAAAGCCTTTTAGCAAGAAATAAGGTCTTGTGGGTAAACAAACTGCAGGGGGTGTGCAATAAGTATCAATAAAATGTTTCTTTCAGTTAAATGTCCTAGGTGCTTAACTCTAATGAATAGAACAGAAGGGATTCAAGCTTTTGATTTGTAAAAGCCGGTTTATGCTTTGTTTGCTTGCATGAGTCTTTATGAATGCTGCATGGACGTAAACGGAGGGATTTGCTTTAAGGCTCTAGAAGAAGCTGTGTAAAGAGATGAACTGGAAAAATGAGACACCGGCAAAAAATAAATAAACGTGACTGAAAATAAGACAAGTGTAAGATTACATGTGGGTGAATCTCACAAAGCTTGTCAAAAACATTTCTGGGTTGTCTTTGACAGCAAAATCAAAACAAAGGAAGAGAATTAGGAATTATATTTTGTGTAAAGTCTATTTTTTTTATAGTCTATTAAAAAAATAAAATATATATAGAAAGTATGTTTTAAAGGCTCTCCATATCTCCACATCTCCATATCTAACTATTATCATATTAACTATTAAAGTAAAAAAAGTTACACTGCCTGTAATTTATATTGATTTGAATAATTTTTTTGATTTATTGCAGTATTATATGTATTTGTGTTTATTTGATTTTTTATATTCATTTTATTAATTAATTGTTTATTGTTAATCTCCAGACAATATTGACAATTCAAGTATCAGACTTAATTTTAATTAAAGTAAAGCCAAATTGCCTAAACTCTAAACGAAGAGTTCTTTTACAAAACAGATAACGTCATTTTTAAACAAATTTAAAAAAGAAATTAGTTCTTAAAAATCATGTTTTTTCATTTTTTCAAAACATTTTTATTATTACCTGGAAGCTATAAAGGACTGCGATGTTGATCTCCACAAGTGCCTGGTCCTTCCACAGGGATGAAGTCTTCCTCGTGTCCAGTCCCATCATTGTAGCTACTTCCTGAAATGAAGGGAATTAATCATACAGTACAGATAGACTATTCATACTGTATTCTCTCAGGATCCGACCAAGGTTAATAGAACTGCCACTCGTGATCTGCCTCCACAGATCAGGAAGATCTGGAGCCACCTAAAAATACATTCTATAGTCAAAAGATTAGACACACTTGACATGAATATGCCTTAAAAACCATCTGATTCTTACATTTCTCTTTTAATATTTACGGATATATACAATCCAATGGATTTGTTATAATAACATGAAGGAGAGTGGATGTTCTTACAAATTATTAGGAAATATTTGAAGATATATTTATTATTATTGCCTAAAACTGTACATTAATTTATTTTGTAGTATAAAGGGAATGTGAAGGAGAGATTGTAATACTGAATGAGTAACATGAATAAAAACAGCATGGTTATGAATTAAAATCTGCATAAATTAAATGACAGCAATTCAAAACAGGATAAACAATGTGTAATATACCGTTTAATCAACTTAATCCATTGTAATGGCTCATTAAACACAAACGTGTCATTTCTAATTTCCTGTTGGGGTACACTAATGCATATGCATAACATTTATAATGATCAAATGTAATGCAGCCTGGGTTCAAACTGTGGTAACTCAGCATAAAATTATAACTTGGTGCAGGGGTGATTTATGTCTGTTATGATACCTCAAGTATATTGTATCGAGAGCTGTCGCAGAAGTCTCTGACGCCGATCTCTGTCCCCATGTACCATCCACTGAAGGGGCAGGCGGTGAACTCCAGTCCTCCGATTTCTAACAGCATGTTAGACACAGCAGGAAGGCCGTACCACTTTAGATTCAAGTCCTTAAACCACTCGAACCTGGATAGACACAGACAGCAGGACGGTATTGAACTGGGAGAAAAGTTGCGTGCGTTTTTCAGGAAAAACTTCTTGGGGTTTATTTGCATAACATTATGTAGTCAGTAGAATATCCTGGCATATGCAGATGTACACCATTAAGCTTTTAGAGTATTCCGTTTAGAGTTTCCATCATAATTTCTCTGTAAGTAAATGCGCACATAGAGAGCACCGCCAAAACTGTCATTATCTCCAAACCGGCACCTGCAGGTTTCTCAGGTGTTGCGCTAAGAGGCCAAATCCGCCTGTGTCTGTTATTAATGCTGAAAACACAAGTAGTCTGGTGGAATGGCTGATCCCTGCAGAAGTTTTCCCTCAATTATTGCACTAAATATGGCACCCATTATTGTCGCAGCATAATACCAGCACTTTCTCTTCAAGGAAACAATATGCAAATGCATCTCCTCTATTTACATAAGTTTATTTGGCTAGTCATTTCTTTGAGCAGTATGAAGCAAACTTTCAATAATGGGCATTATGTCAATTCAGGTAATAGTTAAATGCTGGAAATTGTTGTTTTGTTATGCTAACCATCTAATAATTGTTGTTTTTTTAAGGCTGTGGATATTTCCAATCTGATTTCATGAACAAACACCTATTTTATCATTTAAAATGTATAAAATAGAAATGTAAGCCTGGTTTCCGCGACTATAAAGCTCACAGGAGCTTAGTCTGGCCAAGCTACCTTACTACAATGGGCTTAACCTGCGTCCATCAGATGCCTCTGTATACCACTGGACGAATCTACAACCAATCAGAACACTTATTTCGATGATGTACAGAATGCGTAGCGACGGACCTTGGGGGGGGAGCCCCCGGGGGGAGCCCGTTTCTCATTGGTTCCCACTTTTTGGGAACAGAAATGCACTAAAACTGCAGCTTGGCCAGACTTTGTTCGCAAAATGCATGTAGCGTCACAGGAAGTACTGTATGGGCGGGCCCAGGCTATAGAAATTTATTATTTTTTGGAAAAATAGTAAGCATGAATGTCCTGACTTACTCTGACTAAACTTTTACTTATTCAAATAATGTATACTAGTTTTGAATTGAGCCATGAGATGCCGTTTCCTCAGAATGTTCGACTTGTGCAGTTTGACTTCATAAAAGGTAAAACTGCTAACATACTGTATATAAAAAAAATAAATAAATAAATAAAAAAAACACACAGGAACATTAAGTATATAAAATAGGTATGTATTAGCCGTCCTTCAACACCGAATTCAAGGTTTACTTCAAAATCCTCAAAAACAGCATATAGCAGAGTGGTGCGCAACATGCATTAACACATTTACTGGTTTCTTGAATAACAGTAGCACCACGGTCATTTTCATTTACACCTAAACAAGCAGTTCATTTTTGCAGCAAAGTGTTCTGTTTTACCATTTGCTGGAACATGCAGCTTAAAGCGGTTTTGTTTATACTATTTATTCATTTCATTTGTCCACTTTACACTTTGATAAGAAGTTTAATTTTTTCTGCATGTCTTTGGATTTAATGGTAACTCGTGCTAAGATCTTTTTAAAACCGATTCATTAAAAAAAGATACAGATGCGTGACGGACAATTCACTCTTATCTAGACATGTGACACACAGAGTATCTCAGAACACTGATCATCTGAGACACAACAGTGTCAAACTGACATTAAACAAGTGCAAGTTTTATGCCAAATAACCCCCACATTCCTGAATGTACGTGGATAACAGGCAAGCTCTCAGCTTGAGTTCTCTGTTGCTATGCATCCTGAAGCTCTGCGCAGCCTCTCTAATACATGATTTCCCTTCGGTATGTACTGCATGACACAGACTACTTTCAGAATCTGGGTGGATGAACATTTGAGGTGCAAAGTGTTTTAGTAACTTGAGGAGCATCAGTCTGAACCCCAATATAAACTCCACAATATGTTTGGTTCTTCTTACTTTGGATGTATGATGGGAATCTCAAGCACAAGATCATCAGGAATCTCAAAAAGCTCTGGATCATTCCCATTGGCTTGGAGAAGAAGGGGCAAAACGTCAAAACGGCTTTTTGGAGCTTTCCATCCTTGCTGTATACAGATCTACATGTCAAAAGCAAGCATTACAGATGTTAGAACACGCTAATGACCATCTTGGACCAGCTAAAGACTTATTTAGGGTAAACTATAAAACAGACACTAAATTAAGATGGATTCTAGTATTACCAAAAAAAAAACCCAACTCAAACACAATCAACATTGTTCAATTAAACAAAAATCAACCAGTGTCGACCAAAAAGGCCCATTTATTTGTATGTACTGGAAACACGCTTCAATCAATATGTCAATAAGCAGCTTTTTTTTTTAAGCAGACAATCAAAGCTATTGCAATGTAGCTTCCCATCTCACCTCTGTAAGCTCCACTGAAGCCGGATCTCCGAGAATTGATCCATCAGGCTGCTTGTATCCTGCGTACCGGATCAACTGGCTGTTCCACACTCGGAAGTCATGCTTCCCGTCTGTCCTCTGGGGGAAGATGGTAATAGCCGATCTGCACATCAGAGACAAGGGGTAATGCTGAGATCCCTCTGGTGGATTTATACATCAAATCCTCAGGCAGTTTCAGATCTATGAAATCAGACTTACGTGACTCTTAATCCATGTCTGTTAAATCAAACCAGTTTTATTTGTACAGTACTTTTCACAGTACACATTGTTTTTTACTAGTTCTAAAGTGACATTTAGGAATTAAATTTATTTAGATTTGAATAATTTTTAATCAAATTTAGATTTGAATCTGTGACGGAAGTCAGACATTTTGAGGTAAAAAATATATCAATATAAATAAAATACAAATAAAGATTATATAAACCAACTTTTTCGTGTGCTAGGACATCAATGTATCGTCACGAGTCAGAGGGTTTAATTAGCATTTGTCTGTGAATGTTTATTTTTCTCTCAAAGATTGTGTGCCCATTGACTGCAACGGTTTGAGTTTAAAATCTTTGTTTGTGTTCTACTGAAGAAACAAGCCACCTTCATCTTGGATGCCCTGGGGGTAAGCAGATAAACATCGGATTTCATTTTTGAGTGAACTACCACTTTAAGTACTGAACACGTTACCCTTTTTCTCAGTAAATATATTTTTCTAAAGATGCTGTTGACATGAAATTTTCACCAGATGTCGATAACAACCCAAGTAATCAAAACATACAAGTTCAGAAATTAAATTCCGTGTAATACAGTAAAATGAAATGACACAGGGAAAAAGTATTGAACACATCAAGAAAGGGAGGTGCAAAAAGTCATGGAAAGCCAAGACACCATGCAGCTGAAATCAGTAATTAGAAAGCAATCCTGGCGCTTGTCAGTGGAAATTAATATTAGCTGGTTCACTCCCAACACCAGGATGATGAAGATGAAACAAGGGTCGACATTTCTGCAAGATAGTGATCCCAAACATACCCAAGAAAACTCTCAATCTTGAAGGTTCAGTGGGCCTCTTCTATGAACTCTGATCTTTAGTTCTTATTGTCTATTGGATTCAAGTCAGGTTTTTATTGGATTCAAGTCAGGTTTCATGGCTGGGCCATTCTAGCAGCTTTATTTTTTTCTCTGAAACCAACTGGGCTGTGTTTGGGATCCTTGTCTTGCTGAAACGTCCACCCTTTTTCACTTCATCATCCTGGTAATGTAGGTGTTATGACTGAACCAGCTAATATTAATTTCCACGTACAAGGGGCTGGAGGGATTTCTAATTACTGATAGATTTCAGCAGGTGTCTTGGTTTCCCATGCCTTTTTGCACCTCCCATTTTTCATGTGTTCAATACTTTTTCCATTTTATTACACATTTCTGACATTAATTGTTTTGTTTTCTTTGGTATGTATGGATTACTTTGGTTATCATCAACATGTGGTGAAAATTTTATGTCAATAGCATGACAAAAATGGTGATGCATTTAATAGTTATTTTCCTGCTAATTATATAAGTAGCATTACAATCCAAAATTTCATATAATACAGTTTATCATTTTAGGTGCTTCTGAAATAAAACTACCCCGTTCGTAAATGAACATAATTGTGCTTCACTGCTGAAAAAACATCACATTGACGTTCAACAATATGCTAAGAGCATAAAGTGTCAGTCCAACTAATCTAAATAACAAGTCCCGTCACTCTCGAAATACAACTCTGCATGAAATTTGGGTCACCAGCCTGTTTGGAAAAGCGCAGAGGAGCTTTTCTTGTTGCCTTGATTTGTTTATGTGCGGAAAAAGCATGTAGGAGACCTCTGACGTTTATTCTGGCAGGTCCTGATGATGTAAGAAGCAAGCGCGGGGGCTTTTGACTGTATTAGAGCATTTCCTCTCTTCTTGTTTTAATTTTCCCTTTCCGCACCCCTCTCTCACTCTCTCAGGCTCTAATCATTCTGTTAGACTGACGCTAATTAAACAGAACAGAGAGTAAGTGTCGTGTATGATTAGCTTTGTAACGTGGCAGCGGTGCCAGCGCTCTGCAATGCTGTGGCAGGTGCTGTACTGAAGGCTGTGGAGCAAGGTGACAAAGAGAGAAAGGGAACACACACTTGACAGGGAAGATGGCAAGTCGCAGAGAAAAGGAGATGCAGAAAAACACAGGAAGAGAAAGGAGCTAGTGAAAAATGGCCACACTTACCTGAGGTTTCCTTTGTTGGTGGCGTATTTGATGTGGTTGCAGATGTAATTAAACATTCCATGAGCGGTTGTGCAGTCTCGAGCATCGAACACCTCAAAGGAGAGAAATTCCTTATTACGACACTTTTTTTCACTATCACTGCATTTCAATAGACATCACACTGTTGTAGCTCTTGAAAAAAAGAAGGGAATGGTTTGAGGCTTTTTGCAACAAAAATACTATACTATATTTTGTATTAAAAAATTAAAAAAACCTGTAGTTTGGACCACTGGATCCGTCCCACACAGCGGGCTGCATTTCTCCATGCGTGTTTGGCCCCGTAGATCAGCTCTGTGTCCTTCAGTTGATATGTTCCTGAAGTTTCTATCTCTTTTTTAACCTCTTCCAGCCGGTCAACATGGGCCTTTGAGCCGCATCTGTTCAGACAGAAGAAATAATATTATAATTAGATAGTTATGTACTGCAAAAAAAGAATAAATAAATAAACACTGTTTATCAATATTTTTGTCTTGGAAAAAATTAAATGCATAAATTAATTTTGTTCTTTTGAGAATATATAACACATCTTTAATTAAGTGTACTTCTTTTAGAATGCCCAGTTTTAAAGCCAATTTAAAAAAATTGTGAATTTTTTTTTTTTTCATTTTAAATCTAAAAAGTTAATAAATGATTTTACATTGTGTTTAATATAAACACACAAAAAAATAATATAACCATCCTTCTTAATTGCAAAAAATGATTGGATAAATTGTTCTCCTGCCTTTTGATTGACGTGTAGTACTGGTCAATAAAATCTGTTGCAAGTGGTAGCAGTTCCTCTTTTCTTCGGACTTCATCAGGTTTGCGACTGTGCTGGTTTGGCACCATAACAGAGCCTATACAAACATGCTCAGTGCAGATTGGCACCTGCAAACAAAAAGCAAATAGCACAATAAGAAGACTGACTGTGCAAATCCAAACATGCTACATCACTCACGGAAATGTGCTACAGATAGCATTGTGCCTGTCTCACACATTGTGTCCGTCGGACTGTAACTGCAACAGCAGGCAGAGACAGCATTTCTCCTGTATATCAGAACTGGAGGTCTATACAGAAAAATAAAGTGATGTCTGGGTCACTTCACTTAATTACCACCATAAATGATACAGTTCCAATGAAATTTAAGGGGCAGCGAATTCAAATCCAAATAGTATTTTTAGTATATATAAAAAACATGGCATGTTGTAGAAAGTTCATCAAGACTACTCATTTTTTTGATATTGTAGCAAAGATTATGTACCTAAAATAATACCTGCCTGGGTAAGTTACCAAGATGTCTGTCAGGTGGGAGATAGTGTAGTGATAAATGCATGCTTTTTTTTTTTAACCAAAACAGATCTACATGAATATGGGAACATTTTATAACACTGATTATTTTACATATTGCAGCAGTTTGAAATTGAAATGTTTGGTGAGCAGCACAAACCTCTTTTGAAAATGAAACAGCATGTACTTTAAACCTAGCCTGGGCCCGCCCATACTTCCTTTGACGCTACATTCTTTTCACAAGCAAAGTTAGTTTGCTAAGTTGGCCAAGCTGCCGTTTTAGAGCATTTCAGTTCCCAAAACAATGGGAGCCTGCGTCTGAGAACCATACAAGTCTTCAATTATGGCGTGTACCGAAAAAACGAAAAAAAAAAAAAAATAAGATAAACAAAAATTGTGATACTACGAATTATACGACTGATAACAATTTAAAACACACTAGGCTTAATGAGCTACTGGGTGCGTGAATATTAATCACGTTGTCTGACAACAGGGATAACAATAGGTAAATACCAGCCAATAAGATTGTCGTTAGCACATTAGCTCCGCACGCTACCAGAGAAACCAGCAGTTCTTAAAAGCTGAAGTCTTCCAAAGGAACAGAACAAAGAATCAGTTCATCAATTCTGCATTTTATGTAAGACTCTTTACCTCTTGTATTTTTCCTTGTGTACATGAGTCTGGTACGTCAAATACAGTTTATTGTACACTGCGAATCGTTTAAGATGAAATTAGTCTGTAATAAATTATAGTAACACAGCAGTTTTAATGTCAGTAACGATAACAGTGTTGTATTAGGGTAAACAGTAATTAATTTGATTACTTGTTACTAGAAAAAATAAAGCCGCTAGCGATGCTGTTTATTTATAACGCCGTTATTCTCATCACTGCTCATGGTTCACTTGTACAGAAGTGCAGTGTTGTACCAGGTGAGCTACAGAGCAAGTTTACATGGGAAAAGACGTACGTCTGGAGATAGTTATGAATATATAAATACTAATTAATTCCTTTGGCAAATTTGATGTGATAAAATGCTGCAAAATTTAATTATCATGCAATAAGACGTTGAAATGTTGTTTATCATATTCTAAACTTATTTCAAACGTTTGAAACCAACACACAGAGCTTCAGAATTTATTGCATATGCGTTTCATGATCATATTCCTGGAAAACTAATGAAAAACATGTTGTTAAGAACATCCAGTGGCTAGATAAGTGGCAGGCTTCATCAGAGCCTGATAAGAAGAAACAAAGAGACAAACGGAAGTCGCACATCGCCTTGAGGAAAATACTCATATGGTCACTATAATAAGATTAGATTTGAAGTGCACTGTCACTTTCTGTAGCTGCTAATATGTTCACTGGATTAGGGGTAGAACGGCAAAGACAGAGCTGAAAAATAACAACAAGCATGCCAAAGCTAGTGCTGTTAGTGTGGCTTGTTTTAATATCCCAAACTGCCCTTTCAGTGACCAATAACCCTCAACAGTTTTAGAGTAGCCCAGCCAAAAATAACCAAAGGCCCTTTAAGGTAAGCGTTCATTAAACGACCATCTTGGTAACACCCTCTTGCTTCTCATGAACTTCAAGTTCACATCATTTACAAATAAAAGTAGCCAAATCAAACATACACCAAAATAGTTGGTATCTAACAAAAAAAATGTGTACTTTTCAATTATACTGAAAAGAACTGGTGCAGAAACAATTTATGCTTAGAAGTTGCTAGTGAATTTCACAATTAATTGCACAGTTCAGATGACAATTAAGTAAGAATTAACAGATATGAACTGCAAAATATAAAATAACAATTCTGATGAATGGTTGGTAATTTGGTAATGGTTGAGACAATCTTCCATAAGTAACAAAATTGAGTTAAACATGAAATGTGAAAGTTTTTTACAGTGCAGATTTACATTAATATACTATCACATCTATTCTTTCCATTATTGAAATACAGAACTGAAATTAATATAACACTGTTCTCTACCCATATTAAAAGATTCGACATCACGTTCAAACCACATTATTTTTTCTAAAAGTGATCTGTCTCCAGATCATTACTTGCTCCAGCATTTTATAACTTACCCATGTATCCCATCTGTGGCATGTAACTTTAACTACCCAAACATCCATTTATATTAATGGTGCTTAGCACAAGAATGTTAAAAATAAAATAAAGACGTTCATTAGATTCTTCACATTCACCCACCATAAGGGACTGTGAATGCAGCCTTGCAGCTGTCATATTCTGTAGAGCTGGAGATGCAACCCAAAAATCCTTCAGAATGTGATATATTATAAATCATACCATCTGTAATTAGCATCAATTAGCATGCAAAGCCAGCCTCTCATGAAAGTGCACAGAACTTCATAACCCCCTCTTGGAAGGATGATTCAGATTTAGAGAGATGTTGAGGGTTCTGCAAACATGTTGTCATATAGACCAGTGTCTACATCAAGAGACGAAGGCTAATTTTAAACCTCAGCTCATTTATAATATGTGGATGCTATAGGAACAGCAAAATTGGAAGCACATGCTAATAGAAAAAGTCATCTCTAGCACCGTATGATGTCAAAATGACTATAATTATGAGGTTTCGGCATATAAAATGGTTCATATTTAGTTGACTTCTCTCACTAAACTTTTGCGGCATTATGTAAAATCAACCAAGATGGCAGCAGCTAAAGCTACTTTGTTGGCAACCTCTGTTTGTTATGGCATTTTAATATAGCCAGTCTATTTTGCAAGTAGCAGCATTTTTCGGTCATTATCAACAAAGCCGCACTTGGATCCATTTTGGCATTACGAGTGTTGCTATAGAAACAATTCATTCTTTTGTCTGTGAATAGGAGTAGAATCTCAGAGTTGTCATTTAGTAAATACCGTAATTCCAACACAACATGAACACTGCGTGAACCTTTGACCGTGAGCCATTCCTGATTTTTTTTGCTTTCTTATTATCATATTACTTTTGAAACACCTGAATAAGCAATGAAATAACAGAAAATGTATTAAGTGCATTGGTTACAGAGACTGAAAACACGTACTGGAAAAAAAAGCAACAACTTACAAACAAACAAGAATAAACATTGGAATTGTACATGTACATATTATTTTTCATTACTTTCAACCATGCAAATATCTTATGTTAAATTTAAAAATATATATTTTTTAGAGAATACTATAAAGAAATTCAAATGTAAATTCAAAGTATTACCGCAAATTTTAAAGTAATTTTAAATTCAGTTCTAAACGGTGCACAAACCAATTAGTTTCACCAATATTTTTACCACAGCATCACCACTCCTTCTTTGTAAGGGCTCTGCTGTGTCAGTAATGGCAAAGATTATATTTCTCTATATACTCAACTAAATGTATTTCCTACATATAAGAATCAGCATCGAACATACCTCGCTGGAGTTGAGATGTAAAGTATCATTGTATAAAGCTCCAGTTTCCCAGTTCTTCACTTTCATGAATCTGGGACACTTGGTGGGACTTCCATTCTGTACCGGCCTAGTCGGGGAAACTCTCCCATGGGACTCGGGCTGTGGAGGAACAAACATTACACCTCATTATTAGCCTCAAATTTGTCCATCAGCAAACTCTTTTATCCAAAATGACTCCTACAGAAGTTATTCTCCCAACAATGTTCAAGAACAATTAAAAAGGACATTTTGGTTATCAACACAGACATTCAGCCTATAATAACTACACTCTTAATGACTTCAAAAGATAGTTTTTTTTCACTGTAATGGCTGCAAAGAACCGTTTTTGGTTCTCCAAAGAAACCTTTCAGTAAACAGTAGACATATTTTCTAGTACATTTTAAATATCTAAAGAAGACTTTTCTACTATGAGGAACCTACTGTGCAACCGAAGGTTTTCAGGGATGTTAAATATCCTTCATTCAGTATACACTAAAATAACAAAATAAAAACTGTAACAACATTTTACAGGTTTAAGTTAATTTTACAGATAAATACTGATATACTGTTAATATACCATTTGTACTTTTGAAATACACTGATAAGCCCCAAAAGCAGGTGGTGATGAGAAAGTTACATGATGAACCAAAGCCCATCACAAGCAGTTTTTATATATGAACAAATGTACCGTAGAAGGTGCTCAGTGTCATTCACACAAACACTAACAGGCGATTCGTATGCTATCACTCGATTTGAATGGGCCTTTATCAGTCGTTATCAGCCCATTCATATGGGTCAGTAAGGACCTACTGTTAAAACGTAAAATGAAATAAATTATTCTAGCGATTAAATTGTGTCTATTTAGCGTCTACACCTACCCCAACCCTAACACCTACCCTTTACCATGATATAAAAACAGTATTATTGACGCAAAGTGTTAGGAAAAAAAAAGTTTGATTGATGTGCGCATTTACACTAATATTAATTCAAATTACTTGCTAAATTCATCCCATGTAAACTTAATTTCCGCGTTAAAACTTAAAAAAATCTTAATAGAGTAACTGCTGTTGTTCGCCCCTAAAAGGATGCATGTTTACATAAACGTGACGTTATGTCTCTATATGAACATGTGTTTTCACTGACGCAGGATCAGCACATAAAACACGTTTTAAGTGACTCAGCCTATTTACAGCCACTACACACTCGTTCCCAGAACACACTTCGCGTGTAAATATTAAGTTTGTACTTACAGCAGGCGGTTGATGTGATTTTCTAGGCGCAAATGTATTTCTATTTTAATTCAAAGTAAATGGAGTCGGGAGTCGGAGTCGACTCCAAAAAAACCAGAACCGAACACCCCTAGTTGCAGCCCTCAACTGATGTTTATGTTGTCATATTTTGTTTTGGTCTGAAGCGCCACCCTCCATCTATCGGCCAATCATGACGTCAGTAGTGTTTCGCCATCCAGGTTGCCTGATCTGCATAAACACAGCGCATTCCATCGTCATTGCGCTCGTTCTAAATGCTGTCTCCAATTTGGCAACCTGCGTGTGCGTCAAGTCTGAAAAGGAGGGGCCGGGTGAAAAAAACATTTCAACTGTCAATTCCTACATACGGCACCTTTAATATGATGATTTAAACACATGGATGTAAATAAAATAATAAAATGAGCTTGAAGGAATAAAAAGAGTTCCACCATTTTAACAGAGATCAAGTAATTTTTAATTTTCAAATAATGCTGTATTGAGACATTACAGACGTGTGAATGCATTCAATCTTTAAGACTTAAAATCATCTGAAGCACTCCCTCTCCTAAACAGAAAACACTAAAAATATGTCTGAAACATCTATTTAGTTTTTTTTCTGAAACATAAAAACGTTTAGAAAGTAAATGAAAAGAATGATAATCAACCCATCACAGAGGATCAACGTTATCAAGTCCTCTAAAAACAACCTTTAACCTCTCCTGGCTACTGCTATGAGTTTGAACCAAAAGCACAACGTAAAAGAACTACAAATCATGAACTTTATTTTCTCTCTTTGGAGTAGTAAATATTTTACAAAAATCAGCTAAGGGATTAACTTCGTATTACTAGAGAACGACAAGAGAAATGCCACTTGTTAGCATAGTGCTAATAGCATGTAGAGTAGATAAATACCTCAAACACAGCAGTAAAGGCCTTAAAACGAAAACCAGACAGCTCCGCAGCTCTCGAAGACCGCTACACACGTCACCTAGTCTAGCTTTTTAAAGACCGACTGGTTGAAAGGATATAAAAGCATTTAATGATAAGCATTTCATTCAAATCTGGGGGATGGAGTGTAAGATGTCATCTTTACATGTGCACCTAAACCACGGATTCTAACAAGCCTTCAATCCAACAGACCGGTTTAATACACCAGAATGAAACGAACGGATTACATTCAATGACGTCCGCAATAAAGCCAACAACGTGTGTGCCTTCAGAACAACCCCCGACACACGGGATCAGATATCAACACCAGGACTGTGGTCAGCTGCCGTGGAAAGACTACAACGTTCAATTGGCCGTCACAAACATGACTGGAGTGGCACATGTGGCTCGAGTCCAGTGATGATGCGTGTATGTTTGACCACGCTGGTCCTCAATCGCCGTCGACTGCTCTTGTCTTTTCTCTCTTCCTCTGAGGGAATAATGAACAGCACACACGCGGATCAGAAATAGCTCTCCTATTCACACATGCACAGTCGCACACCCACACGCTCTCTTTTATAACACTCGCTGGGAAAAAGAGAGGAGAGAGACGAGTCTAACCGAATGTACAGCCGTATGTACAGAAGAGAAGCTTTGTGCTCGAATGATTATTCTTCTGCCAGAAAAATGATATATAACAATGCATTCATTTATTTAGTTCTACTGACGAGGCTATTCTTTTTATATAAATTCACATTTATATAAATTCATGTATATGTACACATTATATTTCTCCATTCATTTCCAGACCATGGTAATCTTAATATTACATACTCATTATCTAATTTATAAAGCATATTTCCTCTCTGTTCAGTTTTGTTACTGATAATTCTGCTATAAAAACATAGTATTCATGCCACTGGATTGACAGAATGTGTTACACACATTTACTCTTAAGCAAAGGCAAAATTTCACTAAATTCCAAGAGCTCTTGCTGGGGACTGTTATATCACACGCGTGTGAACAGCTCTTCACCATGACAACTCGAACCTTTTTGTGAACCTCCGGCATCAAAACCAGAGGCTTTCCCAGCTTGGCCAAACGATATGAGAGCTACGAGCATCACCATCCAGAACAAAGAGCTCTTGTAACTGTAGGGTGTTTGGACTGTAATATAGCATTAAATAAACATCTGAGGAACGCACTGCCTTCAAATCGGAGGAATTAACTCTTTATGGCATGGCTTGTGTGCTAAAAACAGTGAGAGGAGCCTGTCTTGGTGCTCTGGCTATTGTCAATTTAAGTGCACTTTGTTGGCACAAGACCCTTAACTGCGCACTGGACTTTCTCTTCCCTGAACTTCAGTTCTTATTAAAACTATCACATTCTCAGCGCTCTCCCACACACACTTGCACACGATCAAGCAAATACACCCAACCCCAATCCAAGGCACTGTTATTTCAGTAAACATGGCAGTTTGATTTACTAAGCAAGAAAATGCTTAAGTTCTACAGCAAGAGAGAGAAAGGAAGTATGAGGGGCACAAACGAAGTAACTCTCGGAAAGTGCGAATCTGTCATAATGGCACATTAGCATTCAAGTTCGATTTAATTTTGATACGATTGGAATTCAAACTATTAAGCCCCCGTCTCTCTCTGCAATGCAACAATTTGTAATTATTCGTCTGAAGTGTTGCGCCGCCATATTTTAATAATGACTTGCTAAATGTGTCATCAGTGTTTAGTGGTCGTCTAGACTGTGACAGCAGCCAATATATCTGGTGGGTGGGGGCTATTAGGTAACAGATGATGATTGTACCATCACAAGCTACTGTACAAATCGGTGCTAAAATAGTGTTAATAACTAGGAAAATATTACTCTAACTAGGGACAAAGTGCGTCAGATATTCTGTGATTAGTGTACACAAATAGTACAATAAATAGGGAAAAAGGAAAGATTGTGATTTTTTAATTTATTTTTTGGTGAATACTGTTTTAAATGTCGATTATCTGCATGGAGAAGAATGAAAAGCTTGAGAAAAATCTCTGGTCTAGTATTGCAGAGCTGGAGACAGTAACACCAGGCACAAACCCGTCAATAATCCTTAAACTATTGCTTTATACTGATCCTACTGTTTGTTACTGATTAATATTTCCCACTGATACTCTCTCACACAAACACACACACACACACACACACACACGCACGCAGCTCGTTTGCACACTGTCAGAAAAAACAAAAGAATATTCTTTCTCCAATCCACCCAAGTCTTCGTCTAAAACATGACGTTAGTTTTGCTAAAAAATGGTGGGGTCCAAAAATCAAAGAAAAAGTCTGATCAAATGCACACATCCCTGATGAACTACAAGCCTGCCTAAATAAACTACACCTTCCATAAGCAATCAAGCACTTTTGACAGCACAAACACATGACTCAGTTATGAAACCACACTCAAGTGTATTACGCAGTCGTGTAGTGATTGAATCCCCCCCCCCCCAACAAAAAAACAAAACAAAACGTGTCTACTGAAAACAAATAAGATCTAAATACGATCACGGCTGCTATGTACAATTTACATTGTGACAACTGAACTATATGTTTATGCTGCCAAAGCAAAGCGTTTTCAGTCATATCCCGAGTAACTTACTGTACTGTATCTTCCTGTCTAAAAATCAGAATAACCCAAGAGAAACTCCCTCGTAAAACTTCGAACAAGAACGAGCACACAGCACGTATTGCAATAGAACAGCTATAGAACAGCAGATAATAAAAGTAGGAGTAATACCAAACACGTTTACGTACAGAGAATATCAAACTGTAGTAGATATGATGATACTTCCCACATAGAAAGAAAAAAAGTGCTTCGAAAAGCAAAACCAGAGACTCCATTGTGGGTGACTTGGTCTCACTAGCTGACTAGTGGAAAAGCAAAACGCCGGATTCTGCTCCGTAATCGGCCACCACCGTTTCCATCGAACCAACAGTTTGGTGACACAGGCATCAGATTATTGTTTATACATCAAGAAAGCGAAAACCTTCTCTTGCTCAGAAGGGAAGCCGTCTCAGAATATGTTGAAACTCATATTTCTAAATCAATTTCTAAACTACTTGTTGAAAGAAAACATTATAATCACTTATATCTGAAACTCTGAATGCAACCAAGAACAAACGACTACTGCACTATACAGATGAAATGGAAAATTACAGGTGTTGCAGTACCAGCTCACACCACTGCAGTTTCAAGTTGTTTCTGCTGCTCAGAGCAGCTTATAAAGTCTCTCAAACACACGCACGCCGCTGCTGCGTCACAAGACGCACGACAACTGAACTATTCTCGTAGTTTACACGCAGTTCTAGCGGAATAATGTACAATTAGTATTTTTGTCTGGTCCTAGAAAGTTCAGAAATATTAGCAGTGAGGAGTGTTGGCCCCGGGTGAGCTGAAAGCTAACCCATGTGGAATCAGATGAACACAACATTGCTCTGTCAGAGGTCAGTAGCGCGCTCACGGCAGACACAAGCACGCCTTGTACAGTTGGCTCAGAGATCACAGGAGAATGTTGAAGGAGTGTCTTCAGGAAGATGTGAAGTAAATAACTGTTCTATATGTAAGTTTGTGCAGGAGTGTGTTGGAGTGTGTGTGTATATTTACATAGTGTGAGGGTGTCTGTGGATGTTGCTGTTGTTGTGTGTTATCTCTTCAGTGTTTACAAGTGTGCACACAGCAGAATCTACGTTCATGTGACAGCTCTTTCACCAGTTCATAATGCAGTTTCTGTTGAGGGTCATAAAGTACACTTGACTGCTGCCACCAGAACGCACTGACGCAAAAAACACCTGAAAGAAAGAAAAAAAAATAGTTACAGAGTAAATTGGGAAGATTGTTTTTCTGTGTAATTCTATTAAATTGATATTGTAGTAAATATAATTTAGGGCTGTCAAATGATTAAAATTTTTAATCAAATTAATCAGGATTTTCAGTGGATTAATCATGATTAATCACTTTTTGCAACGACACCTGAATCCTAACAATTTTTTTCTGAAATGCATACCAAAAGATAAATAACAGGACACAGATACAT
>JAUCMT010000105.1:1453161-1463193 GCA_032357475.1 Enteromius thamalakanensis
GCCACGGTTAAAGTTAAAAATCTTCGTTTGTGTTCTGCTGAGGAAAAAAAGTCACCTACATCTTGGATGCCATGGGGTTAAGTAAATAAACATCAAATTTTCATTTTTGGGTGAACTATCCCTTTAATTAAAGTTTCCTTGTTGAATTACAGTATCTGGTAATTTTCCCATGTTTTCTATATCGTTCTTTGAAAATCTTGCTTTAAGTTACATTGCAGTTTCATCTGATCAGTCGGAATTCTTTTTGTTGTCATTTTGTTTTGTTTCTAGGTTGTTAAAATTAAATGTTCTCAGCCGGTTTTGAATCAGGATGCAGACTATTGTACAAAACACTTCTTACAGCCATACAACTCATTACATTACCATGAATTGCACAAATAGCAACTCTTTATTTACGGTCTCTTAACTGTATGCGCTTTCTAGCATGCATATTACTAGAATATTTGCCATATATTTATGTTTTTTAGTTTCTGTTTTGCATTTTCATTTCAATTCCTGATACACATGAATACTTTTATTTGCATTAGTAGTAGTTAGCATAGTTTTACCCTGCTTTTTAAAGATCGATACAGCTTTAACAAACCTGAGTACAATTTACACTACTTTAGAATTTACAGTTCTTCTAAAGAAATAGCGAAGAGAAAAGTTGGTGTAATTCTTTTTGAGAGTAGGACACTGAATATCTGCCAGCTGTCAAGCAGATCAGGCCATATTAACAGTAAAGAACAGCTTCAATATTTCTGTACTTGCACTTCAAAAAAAAATAATAATAATGCTAGATTACTGACTGACTCACAGTCCTTCAAAGCCATATGTAAAGCCATTTAGACCGTATTTTACCTTGTCACTCTCTGAGTAAGGGTTGTTAAGCACCGTAGGCATGTTGTCCTTTCTCCAGAGGTCATCAAACACTCTGTCATTATCCGATGCCAGCTGGGCGTTCTGTCCATTTCCCACACCAAGGTCTCTGAAAGTCACAAACAGCTCAAACATCAGCCAGAAGAAAACATGCCGGGAATATGTACAATCACAAAAAAATATTCAAGGATATATTATCAATCAATAAATATTTTTTATATACTGTACTTTTATTACTTTGCACACTTTTAAATTTAAGCAATAAACTGAAGGGGTTAGTCCCAAAAAAATAAAAAACTCATTAAAAACATGGCTCAGATTCAATGCATAGAGATTCTACACGGAATTGGAACTAGTATTGGAACTAATGATGAAAGAATTTTCAATTTTGGGTGAACTGTTCCTTTAACTACAATTTCTCTAAAACATTAATATTTCAAGGCTACCAATATGAACTTCATCTGTTAAAGTGTTTAATTCCATTCTAAGTTATTCCATAATTCGATTTAGTGCTAGTCCCCAGATACAGATAAACAATGCAATCCGAAGTACAATGCATTATTAAAAAGTGTAAACAATCACTTACAGAACATTTTTTTATAGCTGCTGTTGATGGACTCATAGTAACACATTTATCACAAATGTGAGAAGAGTGAGAGAAGCTTGATTTGTTTTGAATGAAACGCTGCCATCAGCAGTCGGATTAATATTTCAAGCCTAATTATAATTTGTTTAGTTCAACAAGTGGCGTTAGTTTGGGGCGGGACTATCTCTTTAACTGACCAATGGCAAAAAGGGGGAGGGAGGGGGGGGTGAGTTCTGGAACAAAAATCACTTCATGTTTAAGCACCTTAAAATGTGAACAGCAGCTGTTTGTGAACTACAAGGATAAAACTAATCAGTTTCTGCAATCGTATGGAATTTATTTGATCATCAGTATATAGACGGTAACTTTCGTCCATTTAAACAATAAAGCAATACTATTTTATATTTATGTCATGACAAAAACAAGACATGAATATTGTGCGACTATGTCCGTTTTCTCTATCCAGTGATCCGTAAATCATATTCCCAAATAAACGAAAATGAGAGACAGATAATCGTCACACAGACTTTTAATTAATCTACAGTAATGGTGGCCAAATTCAACACTCGCTGAACTCTGGCAAGAACAGTGATATATCGAGCAGCATTTAAAATAATATAATAAATTGTATTAATCCATAAAAAAGGAACTGTCAATATTGATTTCATTCTCTGCCCTTCAGCCAAACTCTTTGCCATGCCCTTCGTTTTCTTTTCTTTTTTGTTTTTTCGCAAAGCCATTGCTGCCACAAAGAAAAGGATATCTTCCTCAGAGGTCATGTTTTTGGCACGGAACTTCGTGAATGTGATTGTCTCGGAAATCGGCAGGTTTTAAAATCATGCCGTGTGCCACTGCGTCCGTAAACAATGTCACTCGTGACGTGTGCGTGGCCATATGGTCTTCCGACTGTCCGAATTCGCACTGTGTACCGTCGCCTTTAATGTTAAAGACTTTTGCTGGGATAAGACTACATTGAGAAATACTCAGTGGAATAAATAGTGTGCCAACTAAACCATACTCCACCACTAGAAAACTAGACTCTAATGTAGACTCTACAATCATGTTTGTACTGTGAGTTCTTCCTTTTAATATTAAAACTGATTTCTAAGCACTGGATGTCTTCCAGATTTGTCTGTTTACAAAATTAAACCAATAATGTTTTTGAGAGAACTCTTCCCTTGAGTCAATAGTGCTCATGTAATTTTCTGTAGTGTTGTCTTTACTCATGAGCTACCACTTGAAGCTTTCAGAACATGATCTTTCTGGGAACAAGTAAAGTCAGGTTAGTGGACTCATCTTTGCTTTTTAAATGCCAGTGGTGAATTTCATCCTAGGGCTCGGTAGCCCTTCTAACCCTGAGTTTCACGCCAAATCTGCTTCGCTTAATTCAAGCCGACAAGCCCGAAATCTTTAAAATTCCTTTAGATGCAAAGAAAACTGATTAAGCGCTACTTAATGCTCAAGCATTATGGTGATGTCATGAATATGTGTCGAAGGCTGACACAGAAGAGAAGAAACTGTTGAATAAAGTCATTACTTTGTTTTCTTTGCACACAAAAAGTGTTCTCATATATTCACAACATTACAGTTGAACCACTGATGTCACGTAGGCTATTTTTACAATGTCTTTGTAACCTTTCGGGCCGTGAATATGTCTGTTGCGTTGCTGTCTATGCAGGGTCAGAAAGCCCTCAGATTTCATTAAACATTTCAATTTGTGTTTCCGAAGATAAACAAAAGTCTTTGAACGACATGAGAGGGGGCTTATATAGGGGGCTCGCTACCATTAGCGTTTATTTCAGTTGTGTGTATTGGTATGTTTTCAGTGCTTTGTACAAAGACATCACTCACCTCTCTACCTGCACTTCGACATCCCTCCTCTCTGTAGCTCTCTGACCTTCTCCATTGATCTCTTTTTTGCTGTTCTTGATGAGCTTCAGCACTGGCTCGATCTCCTTCAGCAGGTCATTGTTTTCCTCCACTCCGTTGAGAAGAATAGCTGAATGGCCTCCTTCTCTGAGCAGAGAGTCCTGAGACAGTAGGGGAATCAGGGGTTTGCTCTCCCGTGGGTCTTTCCTGGGAGTAGAGGAAGAGGACAGGTTCTCTATGGCCCTCAGCTCTTTGGTCATGTTAGGGCTGAGGGGCGAACATCGTTCGCACGGCCTGCTCTGAGCGGGAATAACGGGCTTGGTGACTCGAACCGTTTTAGGTTTCCCATCACTGCTCAGCGTGGTCTCCAGGTGAGTGGTGAAGCCCTCAGGTCCGCGGAGGATGAGGACGGCGTGGCTTTCAGGTGACACGTTCTTCAGCGTCTCGAGTGCACGTTCATAGCTCAGGTCCACCAAAGGCTTGTTGTTCACGGCCAGGACTATGTCTCCGACCTGGACCAGCCCACATTCCTCTGCCGCCCCACCCCGGATGAGGTCAGAGATGATGACGGGCGGCTTGCACACACGTTGTTTGACCAGAAAGCCGAGCCCACCAATCTTTCTTTTGAAGAGGCGCACTGAGATGATGTTGGGCTGCAGCTGACACACGCTGGGCTCAAATTCCTGCATTGTGTCTTGCTGTGCGTCAGATCTGTGATTGAGTTAAATATGACAAAGAGAATGACATGTCAGATGTGTCAACCACGGCAGGCAAAGACATGAAGAAATGCAAGACAATACAGACTAGCAAAATTCACTTTTTCTCTCTACTAATGGCATCCTGTGACATTTAAGGAAATATTCAGATTGTTAATTAAGCCTAACTACCCAAGCAGTAAAAATTTGTTTTAAATGCCCCTATTATGGATTATGAAAGGTTTTTATTTTAGTCCCAAACAACAGGTTGACATGCATGCAATGTCAAAAAAAAATTCTTATAATGTGCTTTATTTTTTACCTTATTTGTTCAACGACTCCAAAACTGTTTGTTCAATTATTAAGTTTTTCTAAACCGCTCTTTCTATGCAGTGCTTGAGCTTTTAACACTCCAAATTGGCATCCAGTGGCCAAAAATGAATTTGCATTTTCATTCTGACCAACAAATGGGCGGGCAATATGCTAAAGTTTCATTCATCAACATGTAATGTTAGGACTCATTTAAACTTAATTAGGACTCATTTTAAAATTGACTAATTTCAATGATTCAGAGTCAACTCTTTCTTTTAAAACAACTTCATACACAGTGCACTTTTAAGACTGAAAATGTGCAATGTGCTACACACTGCATGAAAGGTAATTTTCACTTTAAAGGAATAATTTGACCAAAAATAATTGATTTTAAATGTGTATGCTGTAATTTTTTTCTGGAACAAAAACAAAAAAACAGCATGAAAGTAGTTTATACGTCTCACATTCTATATTCAATGCTTAAAAGTCTAACCAATCTGAATCGCAAATCAGACAGCATGATTTGTTCACAAATCAAACTGATCTGGTGTAAATCACTCGGGTTCTTGAATTATAAGCTCACTGGAGAGCAAGATTTTCTGAAGAAAGTTAATACATTTTAGCAGATTTCTGATCCAAAACTAAAACACACTGAGATTCTTCTAAATTCTGTTCCACAGAAATAATATAACAACAGAATACAGGATTGAAGCGACACGAGTGTGTAAATAATGACAGAATCTTCTTCTTTGGACAAATTATTGCTTGACTTTGAATGCAAGGCATTATTTGTAAAAAAAGAGTCATTCAGCTGAAACCTTCACAATATTTTTTGTTAACAATTTTAATGATTGACTGGTGACTCATATCACAGTGTACAAGCTGTGAACGTAGACCTTAATTCACTCTTTTCTTTCTGTTGACAAGCCAGTAGCATCACGCTCAGTCTCAACTGAACGTTCATGCAAGAAACACTTATAATCTCAATTCCTCCTGCATCTCGCCTTTCTTGGCAGCATGAAACGCATATGGCCTCGTGTGAACAACTATTGTCCAATTCTGTCAAAATGCGACATTACTAATTCAGATTTAGTGTCACGGAGAGAATCATTATAACTGCAGGGAATGTTTTGTATTAAGAATTAGCAAAGGCACAGATAACTTTCAACTGCACTGCATGATATTCACAGCATGATCTATTAGTGTCTTGTTTACAAGAAACTTGCATTCAATAACTGAGTAACTATTTGTAAATGATAAAATAAAATACGTTTTTTTAATAAATTTTACTGATATAAAAATGAGAAAATTATGGACTCTGCGTCTCGAAGCTCTTAAAGAGGCACATTGCGATTCTCATTCAGTATTGACATTTTGGTGGTAGTGAAAATGAGCTTCAGTGTTATTAATTTGAAATATTATTTCACTTGACTAAAGCAACATTACCTCGTCGATAAAAGCAATTTATCTGTCAGATCAGGTAGAAACAGCTCCTGCTTTTCCAAACAGACATGGATTGGCGAATCTTGTGACATTGTTCTAACAATAGACATCACATTACAACGACATCACATTTTCAACATTTTAAGTAACAGATGCTTCGCGCACACATTGTGTGATCAGTTTATATTTTATAAGGCTAAATTAATTTAATATGAAATCAGTTTCACATTAGAAAAATTATTAGGTAAATCTATAGATATCAAAATAAATAATATAACACTGCATGCTTTAGCCAGCGTAAGTTGCCTTAACGATCAAAACACGTTGACAATTCTCAAAAACTTCACATACGCAAATTCCTTTCAAAACAAACAAAAACACACGTGCATGAGCTACTGTATGTCTGTATGCAGGAGTTATCAAAAGCACTGACCTGCAGCCATGCATGCATGTTCAACAGGACACACCAGTTGCTCCTGAGCATGAGACTGTTTGCAACTCCACATGCCCATTTCACAAATCCCCATCGTTAAATACAGCATGCAATTGCCAAAGCACGTGAAAACAATGCTAAAATATACTTTCGACAGTAAAAGAAGCAACGCAACTTACCTCTCCACTTTGAAAAGCTGCAAATATCGCCTCAAACTGTGTGGTTATCCCCTTGCCAATATTCCGGAAGGTTGACACTTTTGTCCTGATGTCCCACTCAGAAGAAGCGTGGCATGTCTGAGCGAGTCGCTGTATAAACACGCAGCGCGTGAGAAGCTGTGCTCTCCTGCCGCTCCGCTCCGGTACGCGAGCATTTATTCCGAGCGGACTGCTGTCATTCTGTCATCCATCCCTCCCGACGCTCTGCCTCCCTCAATGGGAGGGTTTTTACAACCCCAGAGCTTTGGCATCTATGGGAATGAGTGATATGCGCACACTGATATTTTATAATAAACAAGATTATGCCTGAAAATTAAAGCAGAAATGAACATTTCTATATTTGAAGGGGAACCGGGGAGGATTTTAAAACCATCAGTTTCAGTTTCACCTATAAACCTGTATTATATATACCTAACCAGCTGTAAGTAATAAGATAAAGTACAAAAATATAGCATTTAGAGGACTATATCAGTCTCTGCTTTGATTTTTATTTATTTGGTTTTTTTTAGCCTGTGCATTTTCCAGTTGCATTTATTTGTTTGTTTGCTTGTTTTTGGATTGGTTGATTAATTAATTGCATTTTCAAATTTTTTATGGTTTTGTTTTCCATTGCTGCAACTCTGGTAGAGTGTATGTTGTATTATGTTCCATCAAAAACATATAGCCCAACAAATCAGCAGATACTTCAACAAAATGTTATATCACTCCATGATTTACCCTGTACATGAGAAAAGAAAGGAATTTATGAATGTTACAGCCTTTTAAAATGTTGATTATTAAATTAATACGTAAAAATCAATGTCTCAGTATCAGAGATCAATGCTGAATCAACATCAAAATGTGTTTTATTTTTAATTTGGCTTTTATTTAAAAACAAGTGTTTGGTTTACTCACAGATTAATTGTTACATTTGTTTTTAAAATGCTCATTGTTCATTATAAACCACACAATCCTGTATTATGCTGTAAAAAGACAGCTGTCTTCCAGCAAAAATGTGTTTATCTTTGTGGACCTTCAAAGTTTTAGCAGATAAAAACTCTCTAATCTCTAATAGAAATATGTAATTTCAACACTGAACTGGTTTAACCTCAGGATACCAACAACTTTAACACAGCTTCTACACATTGCATCATAAAGTTTAACGTGACAGAATATTAGCTTGAGCATACACCCACACAAAACACAATGTCATGTTTTCACTCAGTAAGAGGTTAAAGCACTAGGTCATAGTTTGTTAAAGTTTTTTTTTTTTACTCTCTCTATGTGTTGCACTGAATAAACCTCTCGATGCAGCCTGACAAACTGAATGTAGTCGTCGGAACCGGTTATAATGAATTTGAATGAAGGTTTTTGGTGTCAACATTAGTCATGTATGCATTGCAAGCGAGATGATTTTCAGAAGCTCTAATGTTATTTTACAATGTGTCATCCAGACAGACTCTTCATTTAAACAGGCAGCATAAACAGACGAATATGAATTTGTGCCGCAGGAGAAGAGACACGTTTAACAAACTCCAGACTGACCACTGACTCACATCAGACAGAACGTATGATTGCTTTATTAAACAATAAAATAAACTTAGGAGAATAAATAAATAATGTGCATTAATAATGCATGACGTGTGAAAGAGTCATACAGAGAAAAATTTATTTTTTTATCAAATAATACAAATAAAGTAGACTTGTGAGAACATTGAATGATTTTTGAATGGATTTATTTGTATTCATTTATTCATTTGTTAACACCATATCATGAGCAATAAATAAATAAATAATACTTAATAATACTACTTAATGAATAATAATACTAAAATAATACATATACTGCAAATAACAACAATAATAATATATTTTTAAATAATAAAAAAAAACATTTGAATAAAATGCTTTAATAAAAAGAAAAAACATTACAATTAAAATTAGAATAAAAACAATTAAAAAATGGACATTCTTTTAGAACATGTTTAAATTATCTTCTTTCTTTCAATGAATATGAATATTTCAACATCTCATATTTACAAACTTGTCATATCTATTCTCAAATAATTACAATAACTTCTTCATGTTTGGTAATGTTTTACTCATCTATGAAAACTAAATTATATTTAAAGGCACCTCATCATGTTGACTAGCTGTAACCTTTTTTCATTCAAACACATGAATGAACAGGAAAAATGTGAGAGGATTCTGCTGTGCACGAGCGAGTGCATGGGAGATTTTCAGTCAGTGACGTGAACAAATGCAAACACACACACACACACACACACACACAGCCTGCCGGCCTGGTCGAGCCATTATGTCAGTCACTTCCGACTTGAGTGCTGCCATCTGCCCCCTAATGAAACCGTGCACTGTGGCTTATCACACACACATACACACTTTCTTCTTACACCCATCTAATTCACACACACACACAGACACAGCAAGCAAACACATGAACTCTCTCGATGAAAGCTGCAGAAATTCAAGACTTTTAGCTAAAATTAAAAAAGTTACTATTTTGGCGTTTCTTTTTATAACCATCTTTTGAATTTTCTGGGGGATTGTGGGTAGTGCTACATTGCAACACATTGCCAGTTCTTGTTTGTGTAAAGGCGCAAAGGTATATAAAGTATACAAAATTAGATCACGCACGCATCATAGAGCCATAAAATAGAATTTCTTCTCCTTTTGTCTCACACAGGTAAACTTACACACACACACAAATGCAGCAATATTTTAATTGCTTAGGTATGACCAAAACAATCACTTCTGTCTGATTTTACCTCTGGTTGCCATGGAAACTTTTTCATTGTTGGTTATGTCGTCCTTTCTCATACAGAGTCAATCTTCAACACAGCAGATTTCCAGTTTGGAGAACAAACATTTTTCTTGTTTACCCTTTTATTATTATTTTCATTCTGATAATTAGATTCAGAGTATTTATTTCTTTTTTATGGAGAGTTTTCACTGACGAGGTGCATGCTCTTGTTAAGTTGGCTTGAAAATCTAACTTACTGATATACTATTTAAACTTATTATTATTATTCTTCTGTGCCAAATTTCTACACGCAGCTCCTCCGTATAGCTTTAAAGCTATACGACTATGACCACCAAACACAGCCCAGACCTTCAGACTGGTCTGACTCTGTGTACTATATCTCTTCAGACGGATTTTGACTTATGGTTTTCCTAAATATTACGATTAAAACTGGAAAAAAGTCCCATAGACTCCCATTCACAGAAAGTTTAGTTTAGAGCTAAGACCCTGCCAGTTCCAAATGACAAAATTCAAATCTAAACACACTGCGGCCAATTAGACTCAACTAGACCTCCCTTCAATGTACTATTTCTAACCCATTTATACTCCTTTAAGCTTCCACTCTATCTACTACTATTTGTAATCTATCTAAATAATGCTAACAACATGCTAATCATGCTTCTATCTTTCTAATAATACTAAGATCATACTGTTAACTTGCTAATCATGCCTTTGAAATGCTAATCATGCTGGAATCATGCTAGTAACTTGCTAGTCTCAGCCTCAGACGTCACGCCCACTGAACGTTGGCTAAACATCTGATGCATATGGTACACTTTTCTGGAAACACTTCAGCAGTGTCGAAGTCGTCATCTGAT